>ML293663.1:35794-75012 GCA_005239495.1 Nicotiana undulata | reverse complement strand
TTACTATTCTCTATCATCCGGGAAAGGCCAATGTGGTGGCCGGTGCCTTGAGCCGGAAGTCAGCCAGCATGGGCACTTTGGCTTATCTATCAGTTGCAGAGCGACCTTTGGCTTTGGATTTTCAGGCGTTAGCCAATCGATTTGTTAGATTGGAGGTTTCTGAGGGTTGCAGTGTTTTGGCTCATACCGTCGCTTGTTCTTCATTATGTGATCGCATTCGCGCCAGGCAGTATGAGGATCGTCATTTGTGTACTCTTAGGGATTCATTTCGACACGGACGTGCCAAGCAGGTCACAGTTGATGCCAAGGGAGTCTTGAGATTGCAGGGTCGCATATGTGTTCCTGATGTTGATGGCATTCGTGAGTTAATATTGCAGGAGGCCCATAGTTCCCGGTATTCCATTCATCCGGGTGCCGCGAAGATGTACCAGGACTTGCGCCAGCATTATTGGTTGCGTAGAATGAAGAAGGATATTATGGCTTATGTGGCTCGATGCTTGGATTGTCAGCAGGTTAAATATGAGCACTAGAGACCCGGTGGTTTGATGCAGCAGATTCAGCTTCCCGAGTGGAAGTGGGAGCGCATTATGATGGATTTTGTAGTTGGACTCCCACGGACTCCGAGGATGGTGGATGCAGTATGGGTTGTTGTAAATAGGCTGACCAAGTCAGCACATTTCATTCCGGTGGTGGTTTCATCTTCAGTAGAAAAGTTGGCTCAGATTTATATGAGAGAGATTGTCAGATTGCACGGTGTGCCCCTATCTATCATATCAGACCGAGGTACGCAGTTTACCTCCCATTTCTGGAGAGTGTTCCAGCGAGAGTTGGGCACACAGATTGAGTTGAGCACAACATTTCATCCTCAGACGGACGGACAGTCCGAGCGCACTATTCAGATTTTGGAGGATATGTTGCGGGCCTGTGTTATTGATTTTGGTGGTTCATGGGATCAGTTCTTGCCTTTAGCAGAGTTTTCCCACAACAAAAGTTACCAGTCGAGCATTCAGATGGCTCCGTATGAGGCATTGTATGGTTGGAGATGTCGGTCTCCAGTCGGATGGTTTGAGCCCGGGGAGGCTAGATTATTGGGTTCTGAGTTAGTCCAGGATGCCTTGGATAAGGTGAAGATTATTCAGGATAGGCTTCGTATAGCTCATTCCCGGCAGAAAAGTTATGCAGATCGTAGAGTTCGAGATTTGACTTTTATGGTAGGAGACCAGGTGTTCCTTCGAGTGTCGCCGATGAAAGGCGTGATGAGGTTCGGAAAGAAGGGCAAGTTGAGCCCTAGGTACATTGGCCCATTTGAGATTTTAGATAAGGTAGGAGAGGTGGCCTACAGACTTGTCTTTCCACCTCATTTATCAGCAGTACATCCAGTGTTTCATGTATCCATGCTCCGGAGGTATATTGTAGATCCATCTCATGTTCTTGACTTCAGCGATGTCCAATTGGACAAGGATCTGACTATGAGGAGGAGCCATTAGCCATATTAGATAGGCAGGTTCGCCAGTTGAGGTCGAAGAGTTATCCTTCGGTCTGTGTTCAGTGGAGGGGTCAGCCTGCCGAGGCAGCTACTTCGGAGTCCGAGTCCGACATGAGGAGTCGTTATCCCCATCTTTTCTCAGACTCAGGTACTTTTCTATGTCCGTTCGAGGACGAACGTTTGTTTTAGAAGTGGATATTGTGATGACCCAAACGGTCATCCTAAGTAATTTTATCTATATCTATGTTCCGAGGCTCCGAAAGCCTCCGTCGATCTCACCTCGATATGCGTGTGCATCCCGGGCAGGTAGCCGGGAAGCTTCTATGTGAAAATGTGATAAAAATAGAATTTTTGAATTGAATAATTGAATAAAGTTGACTTTGGTCAATATTTTTGGTAAACGGACCCAGACCCGTGATGTGACAGTCCTGGAGGGTCTGTAGGAAAATATGGGACTTGGGCGTATGCCTGGAATCGAATTCCGAGGTCCCAAGCCCGAGTAATGAATTTTTAAAGAAAATTGTTTCTAAAAAATAATAAAGGAATTTGAAAGTGAACAATTATGTGAAAACCTTGTTACCGGGCCCGTATTACGGTTTCGGAACCCGGAACAGGTTTAGTATATGTTATGTGTCCTATCTGTGAAATTTGGTGTAAAACGGACTTGAATTGATTGGTTTCGGATCAAAATGAGGAAAAATGGAGTTAATGAAGGTTTGAGGTTTTTTTTGTTGAAGAATTTGAGATTTGGCTTGGAAAGTGATGTTATGTTCCCGAGGTCCGAATGAATCTTCGTGACCGGGAATAGTTCCGTCGTGTCATTTATAACTTATCTGCAAAATTTGAAGTCATTCAGAGCAGTTTAGGCCGGTTCGGCGCATTGAAGCGAATTCTAGAATTTCACAGTGCTTAAGTTTGATTAATTTTGTTTTGGGGTTTGATTTCGAGTTCCGTTGTTTCTTTTCATGTTCCGGAAGTTCGAGCGAGTCTGTGTCGTGAATACAGACTTGCCAGTGCTTTTGGACGGGGTCCTGAGGGGATCGGGGGTGTTTTAGACCCCCGGGAGCTAAGGTGGAAAAACCAAAAAATCTGCTATCTGGTTTCCTTCTCTGCGATCGCAGAAGGTGGGTTGCGATCGCAAAGAAGGATTTTGCTGGGCTAGTGATTGTTCACCGCGATCGCATCCTCCTCTCCGCGAACGCAGAGGTCTGGGTTCCACACCTTCGCGATCGCAGTCCGTTTCTTGCGTTCGCATTGAGTCGCGTCTGGGCCGGGTGAGTTTGTTCTTTGCGATCGCAGGACCCCTGACGCGATCGCAGAGGTCTTGCCAATTATTCTTCGCGATCGCAGGACCCCTATCGTGATCGCTGAGGTCCGGCCAGTTGGCCTTCGCGATCGCAGGCCCCTTGTCGTGATCGCATTGAAGAAATCACTGGGCAGTGTTATAAAATACGGGACTTAGCCTTATTCCTCCATTTTCATCTTCCTCTTCAAGATTTTAGAGAGCTTCTCAAAAGACCTTCCACCATTGTAATTGAGGTAAGTAAATTTCATAGTTTTACTAGTTTTAAACACTAATTCCTAGTTAAATTCACTAATAAATCATCTAAAAATCATAGAATTAGGTAGTAAACTTTAGGGTTCTTGGAGATTTCGTGATTTTCCATGTTAGACCACGAATCCTTGTATAAATTACATAACTTCAATCCTTAGGCTTCGGGTAATGAATTCCTTCATGAATTTTCGAAAATCTGAACGTGTGGGCCTGGGGTCGAATTTTAGTATTCTCGGAGAAATAGTAGGAAATGTATAATTTGGCTTGGGAATTGGTTTATTGAGTACTTATTGATGTTAATAAATCCGTTATGTCTAGAAATTCCCGATTCGGAGTTGGATTCGAGAGGAAAGGCAGTGATTGAGGCTTGACTTGCATTTTCTTTGGAGCCGAGGTAAGTGTTTGGCTTAACCTCAGCTTGAGGGATTAGGTATAGAGTCTTACTTGCTATGTGTAACTCATGTCCAACGTATAGGCGTGGTGACGAGTGCCTATGCGTTGCGTTCAAGCATGTCCGTGAGTCATTTGTGATGAAACTTACTATGTTCTTGATATTCTCCGCCCTGTGAGTAATTGGTGAATTAAAAAGTGATACCTTGATGTTGTTTCATGACGTGAAGAGTTATTGAGTGATTTATTTCAGTTGAGGCTTACATTGTTGAAATTGTAATTCTGATGCGAGGTTGGTTATAGCTGAGACCCTTGTCGGGCATTTGTTGGTGTTGTAATTGATGATTTCTCCTTGCCGGGGCAATAGAATTGTATTGATGTATTTCCATGCACTTGAGACTTCTTAGTGTTGACTTTCACATTATGTTGTTGCTTTGTGTTATCATATACGCACGAGGGGACATTCCGTGCCGAGTGATTGTGAGGTTATGCACGAGGGGACATTCCGTGCCGAGTGTTATTATATATGCACGAGGGGACATTCCGTGCCGAGTGTTATTTATATATGCATGAGGGGACATTCCGTACCGAGTGTTATTATATATGCCCGAGGGGACATTCTGTGCCGAGTGTTATTTATATATGCACGAGGGGACATTCCGTGCCGAGTGTTATTATATATGTACGAGGGGATATTCCGTGCCGAGTGATTGTGAGGTTATGCACGAGGGGACATGTCGTGCCTTTTTCTGTTCATTATCTGTTGAGAAGTTAAATTCCTGCCTTTATTTCTTTACATATCAATTGCTGCCGTGTTCTGCCGTGCTAGCAATTGTTGTCCCTTATACCCAGTATGTCCTCCCCGTATCTGTCTTACTTGCTTATTTCTGTTGCCATCTTTCCTGTTATTATATAAAACTGTACAGGTACATATATTGTTGTTGGTCCTAGCCTCGTCACTACTTCGCCGAGGTTAGGCTCGACACTTACTCAGTACATGGGGTCGGTTGTACTGATGCTACACCTGCACTTCTTTATGTTGTACAGACTACTCAGCCGTACCCGGTGATCACTGACGGTCAGAGCATCTCATCAATTCACACATGAGACATCGAGGTAGACCCGCAGACGTTCGTGGGCCTTGACGTCACCTTCTACTATTCACTTTTAGCTCTGTCTTACTTTATAGTTCAAAGACAGTCCTATGTACTTATTTTCAGACCTTTGTTTTTAGTAATCTCTTAGACAGTTCGTGAGTAGGTGACACCAGTTCTGGGATTTGTATATGGGTTTTATTTCGGAAGTGCTATGTTGTATTTTGGTTATTTTGTTAAATTTCATTGTGGGCCATCGATGCCTTAGCTATCTTGTTCGTTGTAGTTGTTAATGAGTTTTATTTAGTTCAAACGTTGGCTTGTCTAGCGGGTTCAACGTTAGATGCAGTCATGGCCCGAAGGTGGGATTTCGGGTCGTGACAGTAATAAGGAGCTCAGCAGCAACAGCCACAATGAAACCACAGTTACCCGGTAGTCCCAGCTACCAAAACTTCCAGAACTACACTGACCTGATTCCTTTATAGCGAAGGATATGTAGGCAACCATGAAGCACGGTTCGGTCAAACTTTTCAAAAACGCTTCGCATGGAGTATTTGAACGGTAAAAGTTGTTCATAATTGCTCACTTTTTCTTTGCCCGAAAACTCTCAGTGTTTCCGAGCAAAGAGGGGCAGCTGTGAGCACGTAATTTTTAACCTACCGTATACTCCTACAAAATTCAATGAATTAATTAGTTTTATAAATTCCTGTTGAATTTAAGTGTTATTTGTGAATTACTTTTGCATTACATAATCATAATTTATCTTTTAAAATTCGTAAATGATTTAAAGTGACATAATTAGGTGCCTGGCCTCAATCTTTTTTTTAGAAAATTACAAAATTTATCTTTTAAATAATTACAGGGTTTATTGATTAATTGCATAACTTAATCATTTTCCATAAGAAAATTACGAAATTTATTCTTTAAATGATTAGGGGGTGTTTAAATTAAACAGTGTTACTCTTAATTAGCTTATCAATTAATTACTACTTCTCTAAATTTTAATTTGTATTAATGGGATTAGTCGATTAAAGAATAAGGATTAAATCGGACCTGGGCCAAAATTACCCAGGCCCAAAATCCTTTCTCCCTAAAGACTCGAACGTACTCAGCCCAAGACCATAAACCCGTTAAAAACCCCTTAAGACAAACGACCCCGTTTAGCCCCCCGTTCATCTCAGCCGTTTGATCCTTTTGATTCAACGGTCCAGAACTGATTCCCAATTAAGTATATATCTGACCAAACGCCCCCTACCCCTCATTCACCAAATACCTAACCCCCCGTCTCCCCTATCTCTCTCTCTAACCTCCACCGGTCTCAGCCGTCTCCCGCCCATCTCCGCCGCCCGAAAATCGCCTACCGGCGGCGGAGCTTCACCAAATCGCCTCTAAATTATACCAGGACATCCCCTTCCTTACCTCAATCACCTCCTACCCTCAGTTTCCACAAAAGATTTCCTAAACTTCTTCAATTTCGGATCTGAAAACTCAGAACCCTAAGAGTGCAGCTCTGGTCGATTCCGAGACCCCAATGACTCACACCTACATGAGTCGATAGATCTTGATGAGAGCTATCGATTCATGTGGGTTTGGATCATTTACAAACGCCACCAGATTCCGGCCGAAGTCCGGTGAGTCAAATCTTTCCGGCCAAACGTTGCCCAATTTAACCGGTATCCCCTTTTCTTCCCATTCCTGTATTTAGTTTAGGTTTAAATCGTGTTTAGTTTAATTTTGAAAACTGCCCTAAGTGTTACTGCTTCCTTCTGTTCTTTCTTTAATTAATTGCTTCCATGCCTGTCTAATTGTATAAGTAGTTAGGTTAATGACTAATTAGAGTTTCACAAATGTGCTTAGATAAATTCTGATTTAAGGCTCATAACTCCCTTTATGATAGATTTTCTAGACTGTTTTTTGATATTTCGTGTTTTTTTTTTTTTTTTTTTTTTTTTTTTTTTTTTTTTTTTTTTTTTTTTTTTTTTTTTTTTTTTTTTTTTTTTTTGTTTGTTTGTTTGTTTGTTTGTTTGTTTTGCTTAAGTCAAGTGTGTGAGCTAATTGGTTATAGTTTAACATAAACCTGCATGTTAGGTATGTTGAAATGGTATATTAGAATAACACTAATTTCAGTACTTAATCATGATTAATTAGCCTAATATTTCATGCATTTATATCAATTATTGTTGTTGAATTGAACTAAAGGTTCATATGACTCGATTATTTTCAGTTTCTAATTTTTCATGACTGTGTTTCTTTGTGAATAATTCATGTGTATTAGTCAATGGATTTCCACCCTAGCATTAATTATGCATGTGTTAGGTTTGTCTAAATAGTAATGGCCTAAACTAATTAGTCTAAAATTCATATGCAATTGCCTAGTTGCTGATTTTAGTTTATTAACCTAAGTGTGACTCTTTGGTTGAATTTTCACTTATAACCCCCCTAAGTAAACTAACTCTAATCATTCATTCCTCACAAAATACCTTGGATTAATTGACTCATCATGAGCTATTAACCAATTTGTATGTGAGTCAATTCTGTTTTTAATTAATGAAAGTTAATTTCACTTGATTAGTTAAGCTTAGGTTTGAAACTAAAATAAGTCATAGTATAAGACAATGAACTAAGTCTAATGACCTAATCACTAATTAATCTAAATCCTAAGGCAAATTAAGATTCAATTAGTTATTTTAGAATTATCTAGCCTCACTAAGAAGATTAAACTTCCTACCACTAAGTTAACAAGTTTACTTCAATTAACCTAACCTAAATCCTGAAAGTAGCTCACTTAGGATCAAAGATCAATCTAAATTCAGCTTCATTAGCGGATAACTATTGAGTTAATCACTTAATTAGGATAAAAATTAGCTAAACACTTGATAAATAACCTAAACCTTAACCGTAAATACTAAAGAGGTAATTCTAAGGGTACTAAGGGGTAGTTTAGGAACTACAATTGAAGAATCTTGGGTGTAACAACCCAAAAAACTTCTAGAATTAGGAAAATATCAAAAACAACATCAGAAATCATAAAATCAGATTTTTAAGGGAAAAACATTATTTTTACAAAGGAAAATAGCGCTGTAAAGAATAGAACATTCTAGAAAGGGGTACAGATATCCTATAGGATAAGGATGGACAACTGTACCTGTACTATTTTCAGCTAATAACATAAGGTATATTCCTTTGAAGATGCTACCTTAAAGTTCCCTATAAGTAGACTAGGATATTCTGAAAAGAGGAGGACTTTACACACTCTAGTACACTTTTTTACATCTGAATACACTTTTACACTCTGAAAATACACTACTATAACACTGAAAAACACAAAATACCAAAATATGAGTAGAAAAACTTCAGGAATATGATTCTGGTGTAACTCGATTTTCTGAAAACATTTATGTTAGCTGCTGATTTCTGAAAAAAATGTATTCTTCTGGAGGTTGTAATTTCTGTGCCAAAGTCTGGTTTTTCTTCTCGATTTTCTGGGTTTCTCCTCTTGGATTTGGCTACTATTTGTTGTTGTTGTTATTAAGCTTACTAAATCTTGGTTTTTTTACCTTTATTTGGTCACTTCTCTGCTGTATTTTTCAATTTCCAGGTATGTAACAATGTCCACCTTAAATAGAATTAATTTTGAGTTCAAAATCTGTGTTTGAAACTTGTTTTGAATGGATGAACGTTGTTGTTAGTTAAAAAACCATGAATATATGTGAACTTAAGGTTGATTAATGTCAATAAACCATGTGTTAGTTTTATCTTAAATGGTTGTTGAATTTGGTCATGAAATCTGAAATATTATGCTGTATATGTGCTAAATTTGTCAATGTTTGCTTGCTGAATCAGTGTGTCTATATACTTATAAAACTATATTCGAATTTTTTTTTTTAAACAGAATAAAGGGTAAGTGAATATGACCCTCTAATGGTCAGATTCACCCCATAGCAATGCATAAATTTCAATGTTTGAAAATTTTTGCTGGTGCTAAGTTACGCAAAAAGGGATATTTTGGGCAGTAACAATGGACTTTCTTTTAGTCCAGGATTAGCTTGTTTCTTTTTTTTTTAAGTTGTAATTTAAGTTTATTGATTATAAAACTATATCAGTTTGTTTAAACATCAGATTTCAGTTGTAATGTGGACTGGACTTTATTAAAACTAATATTCAGCTTTGCTTTGTTTTTTTTTTTGCTGATTTGGGAATTTCAATTTTTCAAAGCTGTAATTGAAAGTTGTATTGAACTGGGTCAGACCTGTAAGAGGGCCTAGTAAGCTTAAAAGGGGCTTGAACTCTACGCCTCTGGGCCTGGGGATATAGAACCCAAAGCCCTAGCATTGTATTTTGGTTTTAAAATTGGCTTAATCCTGCTTAGTAAAAATCTGGTTCGTTTTTCACTTAATATTTACAGTATCATTAATTTTCCTTATTGTATAACTAAATTTACTATTCAAACGTATTTTTCATTAATTTTAGAAAGTGTTTGTTTATGTATTGTGACTGTATAGTAACAGACCCATATGCATGAACCATAAACTAGACAACATGTATTTGTCTATTTTTTTTTAAAAATTGACAAAACCATCTGACCTAGTGTTATAAATTCGAAAAATACATCTGAAGTAATAAATGTGCAAGTTTACTTATAAGTTTTTTTCTGATTGTCCTTTAAAATCATAGTTCAAAATAGGTTCAAATAGATTAATGATCCCATCTTGCGCGTTTAATTCTCTTATTTAGTATGACTTGTATAACTCATCCTTTTTCACAAATAGCCAAAAAATAGGATTGGCCTAAAGGTGTTAAAATTGGGCTAGATTTGGCCATATCCCAAGAACTTATCCTTAGGCTAGCCAATTTAGTCTTAGATGATTTGAATACATACATACCCTATAGTTCAAAAGTATCTCTTTTAGACTAATACTACAAACTTAGAGAATAACTGAATAATGATTATTGCTTCCAATAAGGTTTCAAACCATCATGACCATTGCCATGGTTACGTAATCTACACTCGGATTTGCAACTCATGCTCCCGACCACAACTTCGAACAATAATAAAATCACACGTTGTAAATTGCGGGTGCATTTTATGTGGCGTGTTTACAATGTGTCCAAAAACGACAAGTGCACGCCATCGTGACTTGTTTCAAGATAATCTATAAATATTAAAAGCGGCTAAAAGTGAAAAAGCTAAAATGCACCGTTCAAATATGTAAATAATCAGATAATTAGGCCAAATATCAATAGTTAAGCGACCATGGTAGAATCACGGAATCCGAGAGTGCCTAACACCGTCTTCCGGGTTAACAGAATTCCTTACCTGAATTTCTGATTCACAGACAATTATAAACAGAGTAAAAAATCTCCTTGGTTTGGGATTTCAATAAATGGTGTCCCAGAACACCATAAAAATCCAGGTGGCGACTCTAGAACTAAAAAATCAATAAATAAATCCCAAATCCGAACAGTGTCACTTAAATTGGAAAAACTCCCTTATCCCACCCTTACCGGGTGAAAAAGGAGGTGTGACAATTGGGTAGTAAAGGAGATGATGACATGTGCGCTAATACTATGTGTAGCACCCCAACTTGGGTAAAGTTATCAAGTATTGCATGGAAATGACCCTATAGGCTAAAAAACCTTGGACCCCTTTTATCTTGCTTAAAGTAATGTATAGTTATGCAAATTGCTTTATTTGCCTTTAAGACTAATTCGCTTAATTATGTTCGGCCGGTACCCACTATTGTGGACTTCGAGGGGTCCCAAACACCTTCTCATCAAGGTAATTTTGAGCCCTTACCCGATCTCTGGTGATGCAAACTAGTTTTGTGAGTTATCTGCTCTAGGTTCCCTAACACACCATAATTCGTTAGGTGGCGACTCTTCAAACCTCATATCCTATCCAAAAAGGAAGGGAGTTGTCTCATAAATGTCGAAACCCGGATTCCGCGAGGAAAAAGGGGGTGCGACAGCATGGCGACTCTACTGGGGATAACCCTTAGGATCTTACCATAACAAACTTGGTTTTATTGTTAATTAGTCTTTAAGCATGCTTCAATTCTCTTAATACATGCACATCCTTTCCCTTCCCCTTTATGTGAATTTAATTGCCTATTTTTCAAGCATTTGTGATTTCCTTCACTACAGAAATTGAGTGTCTCTTTGTTTTCTTTCTTAAACGCCTTTCAATTATTAAATACCGCCTTTACTATTTTTAACGTGCAAATACGTGACAACGTGCTATTTATTGTTGCATAAATCATGCTCAAACATCATATTCCACTCGTGCGTAATCAATACCATAGCAACGCTTGATGAGTGTTTGTGCTCTTCATATATCACCCTTTAAGTTCGAAAAGGCTTATTTGCGGTAAAACTAGTCGATCAGCGGTGCAGTCGACGGTTCTGTGCCTTTCCCCCCTCAAGTTGTCCACTTGAGGGTACTAGTCTAGACCTCTATAGAAACCTTACTCTGATTAATTGTACATGCATCATGGCCAAACCTAGCCGAGGTTAATATGTTGTCCACATAATAACCCCTTATGCAAAGCCTTGTCCAAAAGCCCACCGGGGTTTCCATAATCCCAATGGGCGCAACCACGATATGTGCATTAATTTGGAGAAATAGTCGAATCTGGAGGGGGAAAGGGCCTAACCTTACTTGTTTTGCAAAAAATGAGGCACGAAGTCCCCAGGTTCGGCATGGTCCGTAGCATACCACCATTGTTGCTAGATTGGTGGGAAGATCTTTCATCAAGTGACAAAAAGCATGTGAATAAGGTCCTGTGAAATGTGCCTTATTTATTGGACCTCCAACCCAATAATATGTTGATTGAAGCTGCCACAATGTTCTGGGACAGTGAAAGATCCGTGTTTCGCTTTGGAAACATAGAAATGACCCCTCTCTTGGAAGAAATAGAGGGATTCGCTGGGCTACCTTGGGACAGTCTCGGTTTATTAGTGCCAGAAAATCATACTGCTAGGGGATTTCTGAAGATGATGGTTTGAAAAAGAGTGACGATTTGGAGTGCCTTAAGAAGTCCTACATACCCTTTGACAACCTCTATGAACGATATGGTCATATCAAGTCCTACCGTATCTTCCATGATGAATTCTCCATCACTTCCTTGGGTCATATTCACCGTAGGGATTTTGTGTTCATCGTATGCTTCCTAGGTATGATAGTGTTCCCAATGCAAGGGGACAGAATTCACACCAGACTAGACATGGTAGCCAAAATTTTGATGGAGGTAATTGAGGGGTAAATGTATACCATTGTCCCTATGATTGTCAAGACCTGAAATCCCACCTTTCAGGCCATGACTGCGTCTAACGTTGAACCCGCTAGACAAGCCAACGTACACAACATTTGACATCTATAAACAACGTAACAGTATTTAAAACCATTAACCTTTAAGCCTTTACTGGAATATCCCGAGTCATGAACTTTCAACTTTTACCGAAACACCCCAAATCACTTCAAAAGTTTTACAGCAGAAAGTAATAATATTTCAAACGCATAATGAAACGATAAAGACAACAATATCGCAAAATCCCAAAATCGGGGTGTCACAATCTCACGGACTAGCTATAAGAATACTAAATACAAGTCTGAAAGAAAATACAGTATTGTCTTTAGAACTGAAAGAGAAGTAAGACAATAGGACACAATAGCAGAGGAGCCTCCAGGGTCCACGAACGCCAATGGTATACCTTGAAGCTCAATGTGGACTGAAGGTGACTCCCTCAGAGCGGTCCACGGGGTCCGGGAGCGGGATCTGCACAACATAAAGAAGTGCAGTGTAGTATCAGTACAACCGACCCCATGTACTGAGTAAGTGCCGAGCCTGACCTCGGCCGAAGTAGTGACGGGGCTAGACTTGACAATAACGATAACATGTCCTATTCTACAGCAGGTAACGGGGATAATACGAGACAAGAGATAAGCAAACAAGTAAGGGATACGGGGGCAGTAAAGGGGAAACAAGTGAAGTGAAGCAGTCTAATTGACAGACATAAGTAAACAAGGGAGGCAATATAACACAATAGCCCACGAAGCAAGTAAAAATATCATAAAAGTAAACAATGGCACGACATCACCCTTCGTGCTTTTACTCTCTTCCTTACAATGCAATATAATAAATATCATGGCACGACATCACCCTTCGTGTTTTACACTCTTCCTCACTATGCAATGTACAATGTATCATGGCACGACATTATCCTTCATGCTTATAATCAATAAAAGTCATGGCACGACATTTATCTTCGTGCTTATAATCAATATGAATCATGGCACAGCATCACCCTTCGTGCTTTAAACTCTTCCTCACTATGCAATGTAATCAAATATCATGGCACAGCAATACCCTTCGTGCTTTACACTCTTCCTCACCAAATAATAACAGATGTAATGGCAAGGAGTAAAACATAGTGGAAATAAGCAGTTCAAAACACCCGGCAAGGGGGAAAAACATCAATTAATACTCAATAAGTGCCCGGCAAGGGTCTCAGCTATAACCAATCACTTCGATCGTATCCTCTACACTTGGATTATCATTCGTATCAACACTTCTCAACTGAACAACCAATACTTTAAATCAAGAATGAATTACCCAGTAAAGACAATTTCATAATATGCTAAACATTGAAGAATTACTGCAATTTCAATCAAAAATAGACTCACGGGCATGCTTGACACACATTGCATAGGTACTCGTCACCTCACCTATGCAATGAACATGATAATCACTTAGCACATAGCAAATAATACCTATTCCCTCACCAAAGTTAGGCAAGACACTTACCTCGGTCCAAAGTATAGCAATCAACCCTCTAAGACCGTCTTTCCTTTATAATCAGACTCCGAAACAACGATATCTAGGCATAATTATTTCAATAATATCAATAAAGACTCAACAATACAATCCCATAGCCTAGATATTCAATTTCTAGCATTCTTCAAAAATTACCAAAATTCGACCCCGGGCCCGCTTGTTCCAAACTCGAGGTTCGGACCAAACCCGATCACCCATAACCCCACCAGTTAGAATATATAATTTGTTTCAAGATCAGACCCCAAATTGAGGTTGAATCACCCAAATTTCCCAAAAACCTAATTCTACCCAAAACCCCTAATTTCTATTTTGATTCCATGTTTTTAGCCCTAGATTCTAGTGATTAGGGAAGAAAAGTGGAAGAATTTCGTGTTAGGAACACTTACCTATGAAGCTATGGAGGAATGGTCTCTCAAGAATCGCCCAAGGAGAGTGGAGAAGAAGAAGTTGGAGAAAAATGGGTTTAATCCCGTCTATTTTCTGTTTTTGAACTTAGGAAATTGCTGAACAAAACTGCTCTATGCGATCGCGAAGGGTGGGTTGCGATCGAATAGAGGCTACCCTTTAAAGAACTGCGATCGCGTAGCTTGGAGACTCAACCCTACGCGATCACGAACAGGAACCTGCGACCGCGATGAGTACCTAACCAGCCCCTCACCCAGACCTCCTACACCTCTATGCGATCGCGAACACTGCTATGCGATCGCATAGAGGAATGACCTGATCCTCACCTATCTCTATGCGATCGCAGGGGAACCTTCGCGATCGCATAGAGTAAAACCTGGGACACCAGCAACAGCAACCTTACACCAGATTTTTCCTACTTTTACACCCCGTTAGCTACCCGAAACTCACTCGAGCCCTCGGGTCTCAGGACCTAAAACACACACGACTCCCAAAACATCTTACGAACTTATTCAAGCTTTTAAATCACCAAAATATCATCAAAAACACGGAATTAAAACTCAAAACTCTTAGAAATTTCTTAAAACTTCATAAAGCTTAACTTATCCGATTTCAATCCGAATCACGTCATTTCAAGTCCGTTTTACACAAAATTTCACAGATAAGTCACATAACATATAATAAACCTATTCCGGGCTTCGAAACCATAATACGGGCCCGGTAACACGAATTTCACATAATAATTCATTTTCAAAATCCTTTATTATTTTCATAAAACAATTTTCTTTAAAAATTCATTTCTCGGGCTTGGGACCTCGGAATTCGCTTCCGGGCATACGCCCAAGTCTCATATTTTCCTACGGACCCTTTGGGACCGTCACATCACGGGTCCGGGTCCGTTTACCAAAAATGTTAACCAAAGTCAACTTTATTCAATTATTCAATTCAAAATTCTATTTTTATCAAATATTTCACATAGAAGCTTCCCGGATACATGTACGGGCTGCACACGCATATCGAGGTGAGATTAATGGAGATTTTTGGGGCCTCGGAACACAGATTTAGCTAGAATTACTTAGGATGACCTTTTGGGTCATCACAGATCATAGCTGACATATATCAAGCTTTGGATCGCTTCCAGAAGGGGTTCAAGCACTTCGAAGGTTGTAATCTGCTACTACAGGTTTGGTTATTGGAGCATCTCCAGAGAGGTCAATATTGTCAAGAGTTTCCACGAAGGTGGTGGAATGATCATTTAGCTTTCCATCACCCTAAGAGAATGACCTATATCCCGGACAGGTTTGCTCAACTAGAAAGTGCTACAGAATGGGTGCAGTGTTTCGACCATTTGACTGAGGATCAGGTCCAATGGATGTTCGAATGGTTCGCCACTGATGAGTTCATCATCAGATATAGGGACGCTCCGCACTTGGTGTTGATATGGTTAAGAGGCATATACTCTTATGTTCCCATCAGGGTTATGAGACAGGCGGGTAGGAAGAAAATCATACCGCGGGTTGCTAAAATGAGTCATTACCAGGCAGATTTTAAGAATGACGACATCCCATACAAGTGTGAAGCTCAGCATATGTGGCACTCAAAGATTATTATAGAAAAAGACACCATCGAGTCAGACAGGTATCACGAAGGGCATGTACACTTTTACCTATCATGGTTTGAAGACAGAATTGCAGGGATAGTTGAGTCGAGAATCGGTCGAGGAAATAAGGTCATAGATGAAGCTGCGCAAAAGGATTCATGAGTCCGAGGCCGAGCATATGGAGATACACGAGACATATATGAAACTAATCAATGATCGGAGGAAATTGGCTATCAAGGCTAATGAAAGGCTGGAATATCTAGAGAAGGGTTTGATGGAGCTGGAGGAGAAGACAAGGAAGAGAGTCGCCGACTGCGCGAATGATGAGGGAAGCGAAGGAGGGCATTTAGCAAGGGTATACTTGTTGTTGGTCATACACGAACTAGGGAACCTGATCGATGGAGCTAGGAAGACCAATCCTGGGGGAGGTCCTTCTTGGACCAAGTAGAGTAGATTTATTTGCTTTATCAAATGTAATAAGGCCTAGTGTCATTAGTGACTTATCTCATCTTAGTGTCATGTCAGATTCATCTATTTTTACATTAATGAAATGAGGCAATTATTGGCACTAAAATTATCCAAATCAACTTTTCCCTAGGCCTACCTATGGCACAACGAGGCTCCCAAATTAGGACACAAATTTACATTTCCGCAATATGTGTTTAAATACTGCAAATACTTTTTTCGGAACTCTTAATGACTTGGCTACCTTTTGTTTTTCTTTCATTTTGATTATTCCCATTCCTCAAGGTTGGTTCACGCATACTGGCATCATCTGCTTACCATACCAGATCCAGAGGCCCTCCACTTTCTCCTCCTCCAAGTATACCGAAAGGAAAAGGGAAAGCTAAAATGGATGATATAAATGGCATCAGAAAGGACAACACTACACATGTTGAGAATGTGTAAGCTTCTGATGGTCGGGGTACTCAGGCCCCAAATGATGTGGTTTCACGACATGAGCAGAAAATACTTGAACTTCAGGGTGAGCTTGAGCAGGTCCGTAGCTTGGAAAATCTCTCCCTCACACTCAACATCCCAGACATCAATCACCCAAATACCCAGAACCCTGTACCACCTCAGAAAACATCCAACAGACGCCCGCAGAATCCTTCCGCACCTCATCAGTATACAACCCCTCCTTAAAATCAACATCTCCCTACTCAATACCCACAAACCACCTATCACACTCCTCAAAATACCCCACAAATTATCCCAGAACCCCAAAACTCAACCAATGATCATCACTATACCCAAACTCCCGGCATTTACCAGAACAACCCTATATATATGGAAACAGTAACTCACTTCACTCAACCAATCTCCTATACACTAGAATGCGCCGAGAAGGACCTGCTCATCAAGAACATGGCTGAGGAGCTCAAGAAGCTGATGAGTCGAGTTCAGGGTGTTTTAGGAGGTAAAGGGATAGAAGGTCTAAATTACGAGGATTGTGCATACAGTCAGATGTGTAACTGCCGGAGGGTTACAAACCTCCTAAGTTCGAAATGTTTGATGGAACGGGTGATCCCAAGGTTCATTTGAGAACTTATAGTGACAAGCTTGTGGGGGTCGGAAAAGATGAAAGGATTCGCATGAATCTGTTCATGAGAATCCTTAGTGGAGATGTCTTGTCTTGGTGCATAAGCCAGAATCCCAAGAAATAGGCTAATTAGGTGAGCATGGCGTCAGATTTCATGGACAGGTTCAGATTCAACACAGAGAATGCACTAGATGTTTTCTATATCCAGAACTTAAAGAAGATGCCAACCGAGACTTTTCGCGAGTATGCTACTCGATGGAGGTCAGAAGCAGCAAATGTCAAGCCAGCGTTAGATGAGGAACAAATGAACAAGTTCTTTGCCAGGGCACATGATCCGCAGTATTATGAAAGGTTAATGGTTATTGAGAATCATAAGTTCTCCGATATCATCAAGCTTGGAGAAAGGATTGAGGAGGTCATTAAAAGAGGGATGGTGACGAATTTCGAGGAACTACAAGCCACAAACAAAGCATTGCAATCAAGTGTCATATCAAAGAAGAAAGAAGTGGGAACAATAATGGTTTCCCAAGGTCCGAAAACTCCATTTGTATACCAAACACCTCCACCCACATACCAACCTTCACCTCCCAGATATTCCCAACCTACTACTGCATACCATACCTATAATTCCCAACCATCTTACTATCATTCACCTCCAAATCGTCCAAACTACCAAACACCCAAGCCTAATTTTGACCGCAAACCACTTAGACAGTACACCGTCATTGCTAAACCTATCGACCAGTTGTACGAAAGATTGAAAGTTGCTGGTTATGTCAATCTTATTCCCGTTGTGGCAATGGAGAAGTCCTCTCAATGGGTCAATACAAACAAGACATGTGCGTACCATTCCGGTATTAAGGGACACACTATTGACGAGTGCCGCACATTGAAAGACAAGATCCAGACATTGATCGATAATAAGGTCATACAGGAAAAGGAAGCTCCACCCAACGTCCGCAACAACCCCCTCCCAGATCATAGGGGTGAAGAGATCAATGTGATAGAAACCGAGGAAGAGTGAGATCCCGAGGGATCAATTGAGCTTATTAGAGAAGGCTATGATCCTAAGAAACCTGCAATCACGCTCAATCCCATTATGGTGCAAGTATAACCGTCGGTTGAAGTCGGGGTAGCCGCATCAGTTCCTTTTAAGGTAGAAGTAACACCACCTGCAGCTGCACCTATTCCATTTGAGGTGGAACTAGCCACACCCTTCACAATGATAGTGGCAACCACACCGCCCTTTAGTTCCAATATTGTACCTTCGGATTATGTGGCTGAAGATAGAAGAAAGGGAAAAGCGAAATGGAAGAATCTTGTGCTGCACAAGGAATGACCAGAACTGGGAGGATTTATACACTAGAACATTTGGGATAAACCAGTAAGCAGGCTTCCAGCAAATCCCGTTATTGAGACTGGTCCAGATGACCTCTGGAGGAAGGTACATGCAAGGGAGTATTCCGTCATTGATCACCCTTAAAAAAACTCCTGCCCAGATATATATCCTGCCATTGCTGCAAAATACTGAGACACACAGGAATGCTCTAATGAAGGTGTTGAATGAAGCATATGTGCCCAAAAACATCACTAGTGGAGAAATGGCCAACATGGTGGTGCAGGTGCTAGAAAGCCACAAAATCACTTTCCATGAGGACGAGCTGCCACTTGAAGGGTTGAATCACAACAGGGCACTGCACATCATCGTGCAATGTGAAGATAAGTTTATCACCAGAGTTCTGATTGACGGAGGATCCAACCTCAACATTTCTCCATTGACAACTTTGAAGAGATTGGGCAAAGGCCTACATGAGATACGATAAGGGATTGTGAATGTGAAAGCATTCGATGGGTCTCAAAGGGATACCATTGGAGAAACTAATCTCTGCCTGCAGATGGTTCTTATATGGTTTGATGTTAAATTTCATGTACTAGACATATCCGCATCCTACAATCTGTTGTTGGGATGACCTGAGATACATATCGTTGGGGCTGTAGCATCTACTTTGCACCAGGCTATGAAATTCGAGCAGAACCATCAAGAAGTAATCATCCATGGAGATGAGAGAAACCCTATCTACAACAGTCAGACCGTTCCAGTGGTGGAAAATAGAAGGAAGTTAGGTGGAGAAACCTACCATCGTATCGAGCGTGTTAACGTGATCGAGAAGGATAATTGTTGGAGTAGCAAGACAGCCAGCATGCTAGCATGGAAAGGGTACGATCCTGGCAAGGGATTGGTAAAAATATTCAGGGTATCTCCAAGCCAATACAACCGAAGCGCCATGGTACGACTTTTGGGCTAGGATTTCAGTACACCTGGCAAGAATATCAAGATTGGTCACAACCGTGGCATGTTCTATACTACCCTTTGAGCAACCCATGCCACACATTAGTCAGACCTTCCATCAAGCTGATACCAGATGGGGATCAGAGGAAGAAGAAGTGTTTGCGCCATTAAGGAATCTATTCTTGGAAGATGATGATAGGACTGCTGTATGATCGTTGAGGAGGAGGAGGAGGAAGGCCCTACTATCCAAGATATGGAGAGAGGAGAATTTCTCAAGAACTGGACTATTAGACCATCAAGGACCCGACGAGTCCCGGGGTAGCAAGGCTAAATAGCATTGTTTACTTTTTCTGAAAAAATTATTTCCACTTTGCATTGTTTAGTTTTAAATAATATCCTCAATGTTCCCAAAACGTTTTTTGAATTATTGAAAATAATTTTTTTTGACGCTTTAAATGGTTTGATGTTTTATTATTATTACTTTTCTTTCACATCTTTATCCCTACATCATTTCTATTTCCTATCTTGATGAACCGACAACTGTGACATGTAATGAGACAACGCAACAAAAGGACAGTGATTCAGAAGAAGAAGATGTAATACCTGAGGAGATTGTCAGAGAGGTAGAGGATTTTGAGAACAAGCCCAAGTCCAACCTGCACGAAACTGAGGTAGTTAACTTGGGAGATTCTGAAACCATCAAGAAAACCTGCATAAGCATCCATTTGTCAGCGTCAGAGAAAGAGGAATACACTCGGTTCCCTGAAAGAATATGAGGACATCTTTGCATGGTCATACGACGATATGACCGGATTAAGCACATCCATTGTGGCCCACACGTTTCCCACAAATCCAATGTGCTTGCCAGTTAAGTAGAAACTCACAAAATTCAAGCCAGATATGACCCTGAAAATCAAGGAGGAAGTTACTAAGTAGATCAAAGCCAAAGTCCTCAGGGTAGTTGAATATCCAACTTGGTTAGCCAACATTGTGCCAGTTCTGAAGAAGGATGAGAAAGTATGAGTTTGTGTTAATTATCGGGATCTCAACAGAGCCAGCCCAAAGGATGATTTCCCGCTGCCGAATATACACATTTTGATCAACAATTGTGCCACGCATGAACTCCATTCCTTTGTATATTGCTTCGCAGGTTACCATCAGATCTAGATGGGCGAGGAAGACGCAGAGAAAACAGCCTTCATTACGCCATGGGGAGTTTACAGCTACAAGATGATGACATTCGGTCTAAAGAATGTTGGGGCCACCTACGTGAGGGCCATGACAATTATTTTTCATGACATTATACATAAAGAGATAGAGGTATATGTGGATGAAGTCATCATTAAATCTAGGAAGTCCGCAAATAACTTAGCAGACTTGAGTAAATTCTTTGACCGATTGCGGAAGTATAACCTGTAACTAAATCCCGCAAAGTATGCATTCAGGGTTCCTACCAGAAAGTTGTTGTGATTCATCGTCAGTCGCCAAGGAATAGAATTGGATCCATCAAAGGTTAAAGACATCCAAGACATACCACCACCAAAGAGCAAGAAAGATGTGATGAGTTTCCTGGGATGCCTCAACTACATCAGTCGTTTCATAGCACAATCCACAGTAATATGTGAGCCGATTTTCAAAATGCTGAAGAAGGATGCTGCAACCAGTTGGACCGAGGATTTTCAAAAGGCTTTTGACAAAATCAATGAGTATTTGTCCACACCACCAGTCTTAGTCCCGCCAGAGCCGGGTAGACCACTGCTACTCTACCTTGCAGTGTTAGATGGAGCTTTCTGTTGCGTTCTAGGACATCATGACGAGACATGGAGAAAAGAACAGTCCATATATTACTTGTGTAAGAAATTCACTCCTTATGAAGCACGATACTCTCTTCTAGAACGCACTTGTTGCACTTTAACCTGGATAGCTCAGAATCTAAGGCACTACTTATGTGCTTATACAACATATCTCATATCAAGGATGGATCCCTTGAAATACATCTTTCGGAAGCCCATTCCTACTGGAAAGCTGGCCAAGTGGAAAATCTTGCTGAGTGAGTTCGACATCATCTATGTAACTCAGAAAGCAGTCAAAGGACAAGCATTGGCAGACCACCTTGCTGAAAACCCTGTGGGAGGAGAATATGAACCATTGAAAACGTATTTTCCTGATGAAGAGGTATCGTTTGTAGGAGACGACATTGATGAAGCCTACGATGGTTGGAGAATGTTCTTCGACGGGGCGACGAACTTCAAAGGAGTCGGTGTTGGAGCCGTCTTGGTATCAGAAACTGGTCAACATTATCCGGTGTCTGCAAAACTCAGATTCCCTTGAACTAACAACATGGCGGAATATGAAGCTTGCATATTAGGTCTCAACATGGCTGTTGATGTGAACATTCAGGAAATGCTAGTGATTGGCGATTCAGATCTGCTTGTGCACCAGGTACAAGGAGAATGGGCCACAAAGAATTCCAAGATATTTCCATATCTTCATCATGTGCAAGAAATGAAGCAGAGGTTCACAAAGATAGAGTTTCGGCATGTCCCCAGGATTCAGAACGAGTTTGCTCACGCATTGGCTACTTTGTTATCAATGATACAATATCCAGACAAGAACCTCATCGATCCCATTCCAGTAAGGATCCATAATCAGTCGGCGTACTGTGCTCACGTCGAAGAGGAAGTGGACGGAAAACCTTGGTTCGACATCAAAGAGTATTTGGAAAAAGGAGGTACCTAGAGCATGCAAACCATACTGAGAAATGCACGCTTCAGGGGTTGTCCAATCATGTCGTCCAGAGTGGAGGAACCCTATATAGAAGAACTACTGATTTGGGACTATTAAGATGTGTTGATGCAAAAGAGGTGTAAAGACCCGTAAAATTTTCTTGTTTAAAATAATGCCGATTAAGTCCCCGAGTTGTTTTTACTGTGGAAATTCTGAAAACGACCTAATTTGAACAAAAGTACCCCGAGAGTTAAAGAATTTAATTTTCTAGAAATTGGGTGTTATGCGACGCACTATGTGATCACATAACGTGTATGCGAACCGCATAGTGGTCGCATACACGGGCAAATCACTGCCCAACTAAAGGACAACTATGCGGTCCCATCTGCGACCGCATTACGGTTCTGCGGACCGCATAGCTGTCGCATTACTGCCTTCGATTTTGGGGAGGGGTGTTATGCGACGCACTATGCGATCGCATAACGAGTATGCGAACCGCATAGTGGTCGCATACCTGGGAATATTGTTTCAAATTCTTTGGCCCACCTAGGGCCATTCTGCGGTCAGCTCTGCGGACCGCATGTCAAGAATGCGATCCCATTCCTGACCGCATATTTGACATGGGCTTTTAATTTTCCAAACTTTTATACCCGACCCCATCCTCATTTAACCCCTAACCCCTTTCATTTTAACTGAATTCTAAACAAAATAAAGAGAAGGAAAAAGAGAGTTCTTGAGAGAGAAGTCCCCATCTTCCCCAAATTGATTCTTCAAACATCACTCATGCCTAGAAATTATCAAGTAATCTTCATCTTCTTCACTCTAAAAGGTAAGTCTCCACCCTATTTCCCTTTAATTCTCAGATTTTAGTTAAAATGAATCACACATAGGTTGGTTCTTGAGATTAAAAGATAAGACTTACATGCATGTGAATAATCTTCCACGACCTAGTAAAAGGAAGCTAGTTAGAGCGATCTTTCACTGAAAAGGGTTTTAGTTAAGCTAAGGGACCACATGGTGTTTAATAAAATGCTCAAATGAATTCAAGATTTCCCAATCCTAAGGTAAATGTGTCGCATTGTGAACTAGATTGACGGTGCTAGACGGTTCGGTGGATTGTGATAAAAAAATTAAAAAGGGGAAACTCGACTCCAGGTATGTATGGCTAACTTTAATCTTTGTAAAATCGCTTTGTGGTGTCCGAGCATACGGTACTTGTATTGGTGTGAATATGTGAAAATTGTTGTTAAAATTGTGTTGAAGCATGTAGTGTATTCCTTGTATGTCTTTAGTTGATCACCACACTACCATGCTATGTGAATTGATGCTAGTAGGTTAATGAATCCAAGAGTATGAATGTATATGCTAAATATTGTGTAACAAGTAAGGAAAAGGAGTTGTGGTGTGATGTAATTGAACTAAACGGTTGTGGCAATATCATATATGATTCGCTGTTTGGTAAGGTTTATTGTGGCACGATTTTGTTCTATACGTATTGTGGGTTGTAAAGAAGCTATATTCCTATTGCTAAAATTTCTTGTGCTTGAATTATGAACTGTCATTGTTGATATGCGATATGATTTTCCGGTGGGATCGGTACTCCAGAGTAGTATCATATATGATTCGCTATTTGGTAAGGTTTATTGTGGCACGATTTTGTTCTATACGTATTGTGGGTTGTAAAGAAGCTATATTCCTATTGCTGAAATTTCTTGTGCTTGAATTATGAACTGTCATTGTTGATATGAGATATGATTGCCCCGAGAGAAGGTACTCCAGCCCACCAACAGTAGTGCCTCCTCTACGTCCCATCAGCTGTTTTGGTGAGCCCCTTTCCTCTCGGGGCCCTGTGTGGTTCATGCCACCTCTTATTCCGGATTTTCATTTTGGTATTTGTGTAAGGTATAGCCGGAGCCTTGTTACCGGAAAGTATTATATAACCCTTTTGTACTCTTAGAGTCTCCATAGACAGGAAATGTGGGCTATGTACTTATGTATTTTGGGCAGTATAATTTGTAGACCACGTAAAGTGAACCTGTATGTTATGTATATTTTGTAAGTATTGTACCGCATGTGCGTAATGAAAGAAATCTAGAATTAAATTCCAGGTTGTAAGAATGTGTCTAAATTATAATTGAATAATGTACATTGGAATCACGGGGTAATGCGTGGGATGGAAAAGGGAATCCAGGTCCGCTTGACTGGGTCTACCCGGTCGAGCGCCGGTCGTGTCCCTCGGTTTTTGTGGCGTGACAAACTTGGTATCAGAGCCTAAGGGTTTTAAAAGAGTCCTAGGATGTCTCGGAGCCGTGTCTAGTAGAGCCCTTCTTATCTGTGTGTTGTCGACCACATCTATAATTAGGGGGCTATATGAACATTTAGGAAATTACCCTTTTATTGTTATTCTATATCGTGCGGTGAACCGGAAAGTGAAAATATCCTTGCCTAATTCGTGCTTTGTTCCAAAATTTTCAGTAATGGCACCAAATAAGAGAGCTCGACTCGGCGTTGAGGCCAATGCCACCCCAAGTGTGGTTGTGAATCATGTACCTAGTAGTGCGGGTGAGAGTGACTCCCCGACATTGAATCTGCCTGACCCTTCTATTCTGGATCAAAGCATTCCTGTTCCTGCGGCGGCGGACGGTGCTGCAATCCCTCCCGCTTATATTCCTAATCTCTCTAAAGTTTCAGCTTTCGATCCCAGTACGTCCGATGGGGACCTCAGAGGAGTTATTCATATGTTGACTCAACTAGTGGCCGCTCAGTCCCAGAGATATCATGCTACCCCTGCATCCTCCAGAGGACAGGGACGTTCCGCCTGCTCCAGAGACAACCAATTTATGCGGTTGGCCCCTCCGGAGTTCTCAGGTACATACCTAGAGGCCAATCCCCAGGATTTTCTTGATGAGATGTACAAGACCCTTCGGGTGATGAGGGCTACAGAGACAGAGGGGGTCGAGTTAGCTTCGTATAGGTTGAAGGGAGCAGCATATTCTTGGTTCGAGATGTGGGAGGGTTCCCGTGGGGATGGAAGTCCTCCGGCTAGATGGGACGAGCTCGTGGATGCGTTCATGGATCACTTTTTGCCTGCCGAGACTGTGGCAGCCCGTGCTACTGAGTTTGAGGTCCTCAAGCAGGGCAGTATGAGTGTTTGGGAGTACCACATGGAGTTCGTAAGGTTGTCCAAGTATGCTCCTCAGTTAGTGTCGACCATGGATGCTCGAGTTCGACGATTTGTTCAGGGTCTCAGTTCTTTGGTTGTGAATGAGGCTGCTACAATGGCTTTACACTCGGATTTGAATTATGGAAAGATCGTTGGGTTCGCCCAGGCCACAGAGGCTAGAACGTTTAAGATACGAGCAGACATGGAGAGTAGCAGTAGAGCCCGGTCAGTGGGTCACTCAGGGAGCGCAGTTGCAGGGGGGAGACCAGTTCAGGGGAGAGGGCCATCAGGGCCATCCCAGGCTTATGCACAGTCCTCAGCCAGTGCACTGCCATCCGTGCACCGTTATCAGCCGAATAGTCATTGGAGACTAGGATCCGACAGTAGGAGACCCCATCAGTTAGGTTGTCCCGGAGTAAGGTTCCAGCAGCAGGGGAGGGCTCCGTACCCTAAGTGCGGAGGGTTCCATACTGAGGCTTGTTATTTGGATCGCCCGATATGATACCGGTGTGGGGTGAGGGGTCATCTTCAGCGGGATTGCCGTGCGCCCAGCCAAGGCATGGGTAGGGGATTTTCCCAGTCATCCGGTTCTTCAGCCACCACATCTCCAGTGCATCCTCCAGCTCCAGCAGGACGTGGTGTATTTAGGGGTGGAGCTCGTGGTAGAGGTGGACCCAGCCGATTCTATGCTTTGAGTGGTCGCCAGAACGCAGAGGCATCTCCAAATGTTGTTACAGGTATTCTGAATGTTCAAGCACTTGATTGTTATGCTCTTATTGATCAGGGGTCCTCCTTGTCTTATGTTACCCCGTTTATTGCTTCAAGTTTTGGGATAGAACCCGAACAGCTTCATGAGCCGTTCACTGTATCGACTCCGGTTGGGGATTCTATTACAGCAGCGCGAGTCTATAAGAATTATGTTGTCACGGTATGTGGTCTAATTACCACGGCCGATCTTATTGAGATTGGGATGGTAGATTTTGATATTATTATGGTAATGGACTGGCTTTATTCGCGCTTTTCTAAACTCGACTGCCGAACGAGAGTCATGAGACTCGAGCTTCCTAATGAGCCGGTTATTGAGTGGAAGGGGAATGGTGTGGTGCCTAAGGGTAGGTTTATTTCCTACCTTAAGGCTTCAAAGATGATTAAGAAGGGATGTATCTATCATTTGGTCCGGGTCGCGAACACCGCTTCAGAAGTGTCGGCCCCCGAGTCTGTGCCAGTCGTGAATGAGCTTCTTGAAGTGTTTCCGGACAAGCTCCCAGGGATTCCGCCAGATAGGCAGCTTGATTTCGGGATTGATATATTGCTAGATACGCAGCCTATATCTATTCCACCATACAGAATGGCGCCGGCAGAGTTGAGGGAGTTAAAGGAGCAGTTGAAGGATTTATTAGAAAAAGGGTTCATTCGGCCGAGTGTGTCACCGTGGGACGCTCCGGTTCTTTTCGTCAGAAAGAAGGATGGGTCGCTCTGGATGTGTATCGATTATCGACAGCTCAACAAAGTCACTATCAAAAACAAGTATCAATTGCCTCGAATAGATGATTTGTTTGATCAATTGCAAGGTGTGAGGTTCTTCTCCAAAATTTATTTACGGTCTGGGTATCATCAGTTAACGATCAGAGAGCAGGATATTCCTAAGACCGCCTTCAGGACCCTTTATGGTCATTTTGAATTTTTGGTGATGTCCTTTGGGCTGACCAATGCCCCAGAAGCTTTCATGGATCTTATGAATCGGGTTTTCAAGCCATTTCTACACGGGAAGATCATGCTAATCACCTCAGGGCAGTCCTGCAGACTCTTCATCATCACCAGTTGTATGCTAAATTTTCGAAATGTGAGTTTTGGCTAGAATCAGTCGCGTTTTTGGGTCATGTTGTTTCCAGAGAAGGGATTCAGGTTGATCCCCAGAAGATCGCGGCAGTGAAAGATTTGCCTAGACCAACGACCCCGACAGAGATTTGCAGTTTCTTGGGTCTAGCTAGGTATTATTGGAGGTTTGTGGAGGGATTCTCTACCCTCGCCTCCCCATTGACTAAATTGACGCAGAAAGCGGTGAAGTTCCAGTGGTCCGACGCTTGTGAGAAGTTTTCAGGAATTGAAGTCGAGATTGACTTCGGCACCTAGTGAGTAACTGTTATCCAACAAGAGCAATCACGCTCCAGTCCCTCGGAATTATCTCAAACCTGACCGCCCACCATAAATGTTTCATCCTACTCGAAACCTTTTGTCCGTACTTATGACAACTTCATCGGTTTATTTTGCCGGTGGATCCAGAACTACACACGGCCCGATTCCTGTAAAACCAGGGATATGTAGGCAGCTCGGGAACCAGAGTGTGGCCTATATCTCTCAAATAACTCTATTCGGTCAAAATTGGCCATCATATCTTTACCCACAACTCTTTCATCCTTCCCGGGTAAGGGGCAGCTGTTGATACCCAATTTTTCCCTATATTATTTTCAAAATGCATATATATTTTTAAGAAAATGCATGAGCATCAATTAATATTTTTTTCATAATTATTTGCAATTTTAAAGGATTTTTATTTAATTTATTTCACCATTTCATTATCAAACTAATTACTAATTGCATCACAAATGATTTGATAACAATTTTATTGCTAAATTTTACCTTTTTATATCTATATTAAGCTTCAATTATTTTATGCATAATTATATTTACATCTGTAGGTAATAATAGCCCGTGTATGCATAATTTCTTTATTTTTTACACGAAACTGACTTTTTACATTTATTATAATATTAAGTAATTATTTTAAATCATTTTAAAATATAGCCCCTTTTTAATTTGATTTTCGGACCTTAGCCCAATAACTACCCCAACCCATTAGCTAACCTAACCAATACCCATAACCCAAACCAAAGGGCCAATTCTTATAACCCGCCCCAGCCTCTAACTAATCCTGACTGTTTATCTCAAGAGATCAACGGTCTAGTATATTCTTACCATTTTCAATTAACCAAACGACCCCAAACCCTACTCCTTCTACCAAATCTGCCGCCCTTGAAACCTTTTCCCTCCTCCCTTCTCCCTCACCTTCCTCCTAACTCTAGACCGCCGTCATTGAAACCCCTTTGATTCATGGTTTCTTTCTTCAATTTCAGGCCCTATCCGGCCTCTTATCTCTACTGGTTGTTTGATTTTCGTATTGTTTGATGGAATCTCAAGGGATTCGAACCAGATTTGGTTCAAAATCCCTCATCTCCTCGATCAGTCCGTCTGTGTTCACTCATATGTATGTGAGTACTAAGCTCTTTGTGTTTATGGCTTCAAATCTCTAGTTCAAACCAGATTTTCTCACCTCTGTTTATTGTTTTTTACATAACCTAACTATTTCTGGCTCAATTCGTCCAGATCTCTATAGATATAAAATAATTTTGAGTTTGTTTGATAATTTCCTTTAAGATTTTCTGTTTTTACCATTATTGTTAACCGATTTTTGCTTTTCCCTAAAAGCTAGGGTTTCGATTGTTTTAAGAAGTTTCTGCAAAAAAAAATTTAGAATAATTAAATGTTTAACTCTGATTTTCTTCCCTACTATTTTGACGGATTTTACCGGAGTTTCATCTCTATGGCTTTATACCTTAAGTGTCACGACCCAAATCCTAATTGGGGTCGCGATGGCGCCCAACAACGGGGTTAGGCAAGCCAATATAGAAAACACTAGATGATATCCCCTTGCCCGTCTGATCTAAACATGTCGAAAATTACAAATATTAAACAATTAACATAATGCTAGCATGATACGGCATAAACATCATAAATATATGAAGGCACAGGGCCAAACCTAAGCACATAAATAGATACACAGCCCAAACCCAAAATCCAACTGCGTGTGTGCCAAGAAATAGTGTCACGAGTGTCACGGGAAACTACTGAATATACAATGACTACAATATACACAGAGTCTCAGTCTGAATGAAATAGACAGAGAATATAACAAAAGAAACTCCAGGGTGCTGTTAGGAAGTCGCCAGGAAAGCAGGCACCGGCCTGATAATCAGACATACCAACCTCCGGACCTGTACAATCAAGTACAGAAAAGAAAAGAAAGTGCAGTATGAGTACATAAATGAATATGTACCCAGTGAGTATCCCGTCTAATCTCGAAGATGTAGTGACGAGAGGTCGACTCGATACTAACTAAGGTCCAACAAATAACATAAATAAGAATATAAGGAAAGCAGTAGACATGTAAGCAGCATATCACAATGAAGTAAACACAAGGTTTCCAGGTAAATACTGAAAGCAAATGACAGTTTCCACTTTCTCTTCTTCCCAATACTGCCTTAAATCCTAAATCAGGAAACTACACCAAATAGTCATGCACATACAAGGATAAGGCAACAGTCTGGAGTCATAAGGAAGAACATCTATGCACTGTCGGGGATCGACCGGCCCGTACCAAGAGTGCATGCCTACCAATAATCATGCCTACGCCCTGCCGGGGATCGACCGGCCCGTACCAAGAGTGCGTCTATCAATGTAATCATATCATATCATAATGAAGAATAGCTATGCACTGCAGGGGATCGACCGGCTCGTACCAAGAGTGCATGCTTAACAATAATCCTGCCTACGCACTGCCGGGGATCGACCGGCCCGTACTAAGAGTGCGTCTATCAATGTAATCACATCATAGTGTAACTTCGTCCATGCACTGCTGGGGATCGACCGGCCCATACCAAGAGTGCATTCTTAATTAAATCCCGGTGCACTGCCGGGGATCGACCGGCCCGTAACAAGAGTGCACAATAAAATCCGCCGTGGTGTACAACCCGCTCCCCTAAGAGTGAAGGAAGATTTACATTTCGCTCGCGGGATGTAAATAGCAAAGCGACAACATGCGCACACAAACATCAAGTCTACTCCACTCATCAAATCTTTCCAAATACTTAATCAATGAAATACTCAGGGATAACAATGATATATCATCAAGAATTTACAACATAGAAGTCATTTCAAGGAATAATTCAAGGCATGCTATGGTCCTAAACTACCTGGACATAACACATGTAGTCGCTACGTACGGACTCTCGTCACGTGGTATGCACGTAGCCCCCAAAACAATTACATACCACACATAGAATACTTATGGGGACAGTTCCCTCTTACAAGGTTAGAAAGGAGACTCACCTCGTGACGATATAACCCCTCGGATCAAGGATGCGCCCGAATCTCCGAAATCAACTCTCGACGGTTCACAACTAGCCAAACATGGTATAATTGATTCAATTTCAGTTCCAAGAAGGAGAATTAACAAGAAATCCTAAAATTAAGCATTCTTGAATGTTTTTTGGAATTTCGACCCCGGGCCCACACGTTCGGATTTCAAAACTTCTTGAAGGAATCTATTACCCGGAGTTTAAGGATCATAATTATGCAAGTCCTTGCTATAATTCATGGCAAAAATGAGTAATTCATAATTTCCCAAAATCCCTAAATTTCTATCAATTTCTATGAATTTTTAGGATAATTAGAAGGGAATTTCATTAGGAATTGATGTTAAAATCATGAAAACTAAGGAATTAACTTACCTTGATGACTATGGTGGAACACCCTCTTGAATTGCTCTCAAAACCTTGAGGAGGAAGATGACAATGGAGGAAAAATGGGTTGGGTCCCGTATTAAAATACACTGCCCAGCTGCTTGTACTATGCGATCGCAGCTGGGACAGTGCGTTCGCACAGGGCAATTGCCCAGGGCCCTCAAGAAGCATAGTGCGATCGCAGCTGAAGGCTGGCGATCGCAGAGAGTAGCAGGCAGCAGGGGGGGGTAGGCAACTTTGTGCGATCGCGGGGGTGAGGGCTGCGATCGCGGAGAACAATAGGGCCCAATCAAGACATACCCTGTGCGATCGCACAGGTAATTTTCCCACCCCATGTCCAACCTCTTGTGCGATCGCAGCTGATTGCCTGTAAACGCATTGAAGAAAACCAGATAGAAAAATTCTGGTTTTTTGGAATTAACTCTGAGGGGTCCGAAACTCACCTGATCCCCTCGTGACCCCATTCAAAGACACCAACAAGTCTGTATTCATGATACGGACTCGCTCGAACTTCCGGAACATGAAAACTAACAACCAAAAACTTAAAATTCAACCCCAAAACCAAATTAAATCAACTTAAGAACTTAAGAAATTCTAGAATTCACTTCAATGCGCCGAACAGGTCTATACTACTCGGAATGACTTCAAATTTTGCAGACAAGTCACAAATGACATAACGGAACTATTCCCGGTCTCAGAATTGCATTCGGACCTCGGTAGCATAAAATCACATTCCAAGCCAAACTTCAAGTTCTATGAAAATTCTCAAAACTTCACTAACTCTAAATTTCCCATTTTGATCTGCAACCCATCAAATCAAGTCTGTTTGTTACCAAATTTCACAGATAACTTAAATAACAAATATTGAACCTGTTCCGGGCTCCAGACACATAATACGGGCTCAGCAGCACACGTTTTACATCAAGGTTCATTTTCATAAGACTTTATTATTTTCAGAAAATAATTTTCTTTAAAAATTCATTTCTCGGACTTGGGTCCTCGGAATTCGATTCTGGGTATACGCCCAAGTCCCATATTTTTCTACGCACCTTCCGGGACCGTCAAATTATGGATCCGGGTCTGTTTACCAAAAATGTTGACCAAAGTCAACTTTATTTAATTAATTATCATAAATTCAACTCTTTATCAAGTTTCCACATAAAGGCTTCCTGATTACGCGCCTGGGCTGTGCACGCATATCGAGGTGAGATTGATGGAGGCTTTCGGGGCCTCGGAACACAGTCATAATTAAATTTACATAAGATGACCTTTTGGGTCATCACAATCTCCCCTTCTAAAAAAACGTTCTTCCTCGAACGGACGTAGCATCGTACCTGAAGTGCTGAATAGCTATGGATACCTGCTCCGCATGTCCTCCTCGGACTCCCAGGTCGCCTCATCGACTGGTTGGCCCCTTCACTGGACCTTAACCACTGAAACTGTCTTGGACCTCAACTGGCGGTCCTGCCTATCAATAATAGCAACTGACTCCTCCTCGTAGCCCAACTTCTCATCTAACTGAATGGTGCTAAAATCAACCACATGAGTGAAGTCGGCGTGATACCTCCGAAGCATGGATACGTGAAAAACTAGATGAACTCCTGATAAGGCTGGAGGTAAAGCAAGCTCATAGGCAACCTCTCTAAACCGCCTCAACACCTCGAAAGGGCCTATAAACCTGGGACTCAGCTTGCCCTTCTTCCCAAATCTCATGACGCCCTTCATCGGAGAAACCTTCAACATAACCTTATCTCCCTCCATAAATGTTATATCACGTGCCCGCTGATCTGCGTAGCTTTTCTGTCTAGACTGAGCTGTGCGGAGCCTCTCCTGAATAACCTTCACCTTCTCCAAGGCATCTCTCACCAAATCTGTGCCATATAACTTGGCCTCGCCAGGCTCAAACCACCCGATAGGAGAACGACATCGCCGACCATATAAAGCCTCAAATGGAGCCATCTCGATGCTGGACTGATAACTATTATTGTATGCAAACTCCGCCAACGGTAGGAACTGGTCCCACTGACCTCTAAAGTAAATCACACAAGCCCTGAGCATATCCTCAAAAATATGAATTGTACGCTCTGACTAGCCATCAGTCTGAGGGTGAAATGCTGAACTGAGGTCTATCTGAGTACCCATCTCGCTGTGCAAAGCTCTCCAGAAGTGCGAAGTGAACTGAGGACCTAGATCTGATTCTAGACGTCGGCACACCATGCAATCGGACAATCTCTCAAATGTAAATGCGAGCCAGCCTCTCTATCGTATAAGTAGTAGCCACAGGAATGAAATGCGCCGATTTGGTCAATCTGTCCACAATGACCCAAACCGCGTCAACCTTCCAAAAATTCCGAGGCAACCCAACCATGAAGTCCATGGTGATGCACTCCCATTTCCACTGAGGAATTGGCATCTGCTGAAACAAGCCCCCTGGCCTCTGGTGCTCGTACTTAACCTGCTGACAATTAAGACACCTTGCCTCATACTGAACAATGTCATTCTTCATCCGCCTCCACCAGTAATGCTGCTTCAAATCACGATACATCTTCATCGCTCCTGGATGAATAGAATATCGATAATTGTGCGCCTCTGCTAGAATCCTCTCCCTCAGGCCATCAATATTTGGAACACACAATCGGCTCTGAAGTCTCAAAACACCATCCTCGCCCAAGGTAACCTCCTTGGACTTACCCTGGACCACCATATCCCGAAGCTCTGCCAGACATGGATCATCAAACTATCGAGCCTTAATCTCACCCAACAATGAAGACTGAGCAACATCATGAGCTAGAACTCGACGGGGCTCTGAAAGGTCTAATCTCACCGAGCGATTGGCCAAGGACTGAATGTCGAGGGCTAAAGGTCTCTCCTCAGGTGTAATGTAGGCCAAACTACCCATACTCGTTGCTCTCCTGCTCAAAGCATCCACTACTACATTTGCCTTGCCCGGGTGGTACAATATAGTAAGATCATAGTCCTTTAACAACTCAAGCCACCTCCGCTGCCTCAAATTAAGGTCCCTCTGCTTAAGCAAGTACTGCAAACTGCGGTGATCAGTGTAGACCTCACATGATACACCGAACAAGTAGTGCCGCCAAATCATCAAAGCATGAACAATCGCCGCCAACTCTAAGTCGTGCACATGATAATTCTTCTCATGAACCTTCAGTTGCCGTGAAGCATAAGCAATAACCCTGCCATCCTGCATCAACACACATCCCAACCCAACACGTGAAGCGTCGCAATATACCGTATACATCCCTGACTCGGAAGGCAATGATAGAACTAGTGCTGAAGTCAATGCTGCCTTGAGCTTCTGAAAGCTCGCCTCACAATCATCTGACCATCAAAATGGGGCATTATTCTGAGTTAACCTAGTCAGTGGAGCTGCAATTGAGGAGAATCCCTCCACGAATCGACGGTAATAGCCTGCTAAACTCAGAAAAACTCCTGATCTCTTAAGCTGAAGTAGGACGCGGCCAGCTCTGAACTGCCTCAATCTTCTGTGGATCAACCTTGATACCCTCACCGGACACCACGTGCCCCAAAAATGCCACAGACTCCAACCAGAACTCGAACTTGGAGAACTTAGCATATAGCTTCTACTCTCGCAAGGTCTGACGCACGACTCTCAAATGTTGCTCGTGCTCACCAAGGCTCCGTGAGTAGATCAGTATATCGTCAATGAAAAAAATAATGAAGGAGTCGATAAACGGCCTGAACACCCTATTCATCAAGTCCATAAATGATGTTGGGGCATTTGTCAAGCCAAAGGGCATCACTAAGAACTCATAATGGCCATATATGGTGAGAAATGCCGTCTTTGGAACATCAGAAGCCCGGATCCTCAACTGGTGATAACCCGATCTCAGATCAATCTTAGAAAACACACGAGCGCCCTGCAACTGGTCAAACAAATCATCAATACACGGCAGAGGATACTTATTCTTCATGGTCACCTTATTTAGCTGACGGTAGTCAATGTACATCCGCATAGACCCATCCTTCTTCTTCACAAATAAGACTGGAGCACCCCACGGCGACACACTCAGCCTGATGAACCCCTTGGCCAACAACTCCTCAAGCTGCTCTTTCAACTCCTTTAGCTCCTTAGGAGCCATACGATAAGGGGGAATGGAAATATGCTGAGTATCTGGATCCAAATCAATAAAGAAGTCTATATCTCGATCTGGAGGAATGCCTGGAAGGTCTGAAGGGAACACATCCATAAATTCTCGAACAACATGCACTGAATCAATGGTAGGAGACTCGGCGGTGGTGTCCCGCACAAAAGCAAGATAAGATAAGCAACCCTTCCCAACCATGTTCCGAGCCTTCATATAGGAAATGACCCGGCTGAATGCACTAACTGAAGAACCCCTCCATTCTAACCTCGGCGACTCAGGCATGGCTAACGTAATCGTCTTAGCATGGCAATCCAACACAGCATGATTGGGAGATAGCCAATCCATGCCCAAAATAACCTCGAAATCAACCATATCAAGCAATAACAGGTCGGCTCTAGTCTCGAGTCCACAGAAGGTAATCACACAACATCGGTAGACCCGGTCTACCACCACATAATCGCCCACAAGAGTGGACACATACAAAGGAGAACCCAAGGTCTCACGAGGAACATACAGAAAATGAGCAAACAATGCTAAGATATAAGAATACGTAGACCCTGGATCAAATAACATGGAAGCCTCCCTACCACAAACTGAAGTAATACCTGTAATCACAGCGTCTGAGGCCACTGCGTCTAATCTGGCCGGAATAGCATAGAATCTGGCTGCAGAACCTGAAGACTGAGCTCCCCTAGGGCGAGTTGGAGCTGAATGACCCCCACCTGACTGGCCTCCCCCTCTAGGACGGGCCCTACCAACCTGACCCCCACCCCTAGGTGGTCGAACTGCTGGTGCTGAAACCATGGGCTGGTGACTCTGCTACACGGCCTTGCCCCGATACCTGGGACACTGCCTGATCATATGGTCCAGCGCCCCACACTCGAAACAACCTCTAGATTCCTTAGACTGCTGTCCTGAAGAAGAAGAACCCTGAATAGCTGGAGGGCGGTAAGAATCATCTAACAAGGCACTGAAATAGGAACCGGAGGATCTCTAACGGCTGGAGTAGCCGCTGGGTGCACCCTAGATGGCTGGTGGATGGTAAGAGCGCTCTGGCATGGCACTAAACTGAGGCCTTCCTGAAATACCCTCGGGAGGTAGTGAAGGTGCTGAATATGAAGGCCTACTGAACTGGCCGCCTCCGAACTGACCTTTTCCCCTAGCTGGAGCACCCCTGAAGTCACCTGTGAACCTGGCCCTCTTGTCTTGTTGACCCTGCTATCCTGGCTAACCCTGTTTCCTGCTCCCCGTACGGTAACCCTCAATCCTTCGAGCTATCTCGACTACAAGCTGGTATGGGGTACCCATCTCTACCTCTCTGGCCATGGGGGTCCTGATAACCGGATGTAAACCTGCCACGAATCGCCGCACCCTCTCGGCATCAGTGGGCAATATCATAAGAGCATGGCGAGATAACTCTGAAAACCTCGCCTCATAATCCGTCACAGACATCTGCCCTTGCTCTAACCTCTCAAACTGACCCCAAAGCTCCTCTCTCTCGGACGGTGGAATGTATCTGTCCAAGAATTGTTGAGTGAACTGACTCCAAGTGACAGAAGGGGAATCCGCTGACCTGCTAAGAACATATGACTGCCACCAGCGGCGAGCTCTGCTCTCAAGCTGAAAGGTGGTGAAGTCCACCCCATGTGACTCTAATATCCTCATATTGTGCAGTCTGTCCCGGCACCTATCGATGAAATCCTGGGCATCCTCACCCCTCTCACCCTCGAAGACTGGAGGGCGAAGTCGGGTCCATCTATCAAGCATCTTCTGTTGGTCACCCTCTGCGACTGGCCTGGGATCTGGCTGTGCTACAGTAGGCTGAACTCCACCCACGGGCGGTGTACCCAGAGTGTGATGTGCTGCTGCCTGTCCGGTGGCCTGAGCGGTAGGGGTCTGAACTCCCCCTCCCGCCTAGGAAGTAGTAGGGTCAGCTGGAATTACGCCTGCCTGGGACATGGTGTCCTACCCCTACCCCTACCACGGCCTCGAGCGGCAGGGGTAGCGACCTCCCCTGGATCAGGAATGTGATGACCCAAAAAGGGGTCACCTTATGTGCAGCTAATTTGGACTGTATTCCAAGGCCCGAAAGCCTCCATTAATCTCACCTCAATGTGCGTACGCAGCTCGGGCACGTATCCGGGAAGCCTTTATGTGAAAAAAAAACTTGATTAAGAGTTAAATTTGAGATAATTAATTGAATAAAGTTGACTTTGGTCAACATTTTTGGTAAACGGACCCGAATAGGAGCCCTACCCCTACCCCTACCACGGCCTCGAGCGGCAGGGGTAGCGACCTCCCCTGGATCAGGAATGTGATGACCCAAAAAGGGGTCACCTTATGTGCAGCTAATTTGGACTGTATTCCAAGGCCCGAAAGCCTCCATTAATCTCACCTCAATGTGCGTGCGCAGCTCGGGCACGTATCCGGGAAGCCTTTATGTGAAAAAAAACTTGATTAAGAGTTAAATTTGAGATAATTAATTGAATAAAGTTGACTTTGGTCAACATTTTTGGTAAACGGACCCGGATCCGTGATCCGACGATTTCGGAAGGTCCGTAGGAAAATATGGGACTTGGGCGTATGCTCGAAATCGAATTCCGAGGACCCAAGTCAGAGAAATGAATTTTAAAGAAAATTGTTTTATGAAAATATTAAAGGCTTATGAAAATGAACCTTGATGTGAAACCTGTGCTGCCGGGCCCGTATTATGATTTTGGAGCCCGGAACAGGTTCAATATGTGTTATATAAGTTATCTGTAAAATTTGGTAAGAAACGGGCTTGATTTGATTGATTTCGGATCAAAATGAGGAAAAATTGGAGTTAATGAAGTTTTGAGGTTTTTAAAGGATTTGAAAGTTGGCTTGAAAGGTGAGTTTATGTTCTCGAGGTCCGAATGAAATTTTGAGACCGTGAATAGTTCCGTTGTGTCATTTATAACTTGTCTAAAAATTTTGAAGTCATTCCGAGTAGTTTAGGCCGGTTCGGCGCGTTGAAATGAATTCTAGAATTTCAAAGTTCTTAAGTTTGATTAATTTGGTTTTGGGGTTTGACTTCGAGTTCTGTTGTTGTTTTTCATGTTCCGGAAGTTCGAGCGAGTCCGTATCATAAATACAGACTTGCCGGTGCTTTTAAATGGGGTCCTGAGGGGCTCGGGGGTGTTTTAGACCCCCCGGAGCTAAGTTGGAAATCCAGAAAAAATCTGCTATCTGGTTTCCTTCTCTGCGATCACAGAAGGTGGGTTGCGATCGCGGAGAAGGATTTTGCTGGGCTAGTGATTGTTCACTGCATCGCAGCCTCCCCTCCGCGATCGCAGAGGTCTGGGTTACACACATTCGCGATCGCAGCCCGTTTCTTGCAATCGCATAGAATCGCGTCTGGGCCGGGTGAGTTTGTTCTTCGCGATCGTAGGACCCCTGCCACGATCGCATAGGTCTTGCCAGTTGTTCTTCGCGATCGCAGGACCTCTGCCGCGATCGCAGGCCCCTTGTCGCGATCACAGTGAAGGAATCACTTGGCAGCTTTATAAAATACGGGACTTAGCCTTGTTCCTTCATTTTCATCTTACTCTTCAAGATTTTAGAGAGCTTTTCAAGGGACCTTCCACCACTGTTATTGAGGTAAGTAAATTCCATAGTTTTACTAGTTTCAAACACTAATCCCTAGTTAAATTCACTACTAAATTATCTAAAATCATAGAATTAGGTAGTAATTATAGGGTTCTTGAGGATTTTGTAATTTTCCATTTTAGGCCATGAAATCAAGTAGAAATCACACCTTAATGATCCTTAGGCTATAGGTGAGTGATCCTTTAGAGAAGTTTCGGAATTTGGCCATGAGAGGCCGGGGTTGGAAATTGGGAATTCTTCAAGAATGGCGATTTTATTGAATAACTAAGATAAGTTATCAGATTGTACATGCATTGATGTTATTGTATATCTTTTGACTACTTGCGAGTCCTCGGGTATAGAATTCGTAGTTTCGGGCGCAATTGTGGTCCGAGAGGTAGATTCGACATGAGGTGAGTCTCCTTTCTAACCTTGTAAGAGGAAATTTTCCCCATAGGTGATGTATATGCTATGTGTAACTTGTTTGGGGGCTACGTACGCGCCAAGTGATGAGAGTCCGTACGTAGCGGCTATTATTGTTATGTCCGGGTAGTTAGGCCCACATCATGCCTTGTATGTTTTTCCTGTAATGCCTTAAGTATGTTTTTCTTGTAATGCCTAATATGTTTTCTTGGTAATGCTTCATATGATTTATTGTAATGCCACATGTACTACGAAATTATGTTTTGCATCGCATTATTCTTCTGAGGCTTTATTGAAAAGAAATTGTGAAATATATGGGAGTGGGCCGTACGCCACGGCGGAATTTAAAAGAAATTGTGAAATATATGGGAGCGGGCCGTACGCCACGACGGA
>ML293663.1:0-35674 GCA_005239495.1 Nicotiana undulata | reverse complement strand
CGTACGCCACAGCGGAATTGAAAAGAAATTGTGAAATATATGGGAGCGGGCCGTACGCCACGGCGAAATTAAAAAGAAATTGTGAAATATATGGGAGCGGGTCGTACGCCACGGCGAAATTGAAAAGAAATAGTGAAATATATGGGATCGGGTCGTACGCCACGGCGAGTGTAGAATGTAACTTATGGGAGCGGGCCGTACGCCACGGCGGATCTAAGAATTTGTGATTTTTGTTTCATTCGGTGGTCTTACTCTTGAAAGTGCTTTATTGTTTAAGTTCAGTAGCTGTTTGGATTTTTCTGCTTTTAGTATATGTACTTGTTGCTTATTTCCCTGACATGCCTACTGTATTTCATCATATTCTATCATATGTTATTACTGCTGGACCTTAGTGAGTATCGAGTCGACCTCTCGTCACTACTTCTTCGAGTTTAGGCGGGATACTCACTGGGTACATATTTATTTAATATGTACTCATGCTGCACTTTCTTTTCTTTTCTGTACTTGACTGTACAGGTCCGGAGGCTGGCACGTCTGACTATCAGGACGGTGCTGGATATTGATAGCGTGGTCATAATTCACGGTGAGCTACTTTCCTGGCGACTTTCTAGCAGCACCCTGGAGCTCTTTTGTTGTATTTCTCTGTCCATTTCATTCAGACGTATATATTGTAGTCATTGTATATTCAGCAGTTGCCCATGACACTCGTGACGCTAGTTCCTCGCACACACGCGTAGTGTATTTATATTTTTGGGGTTTTGGGATGTATATCCATGTGTATGTTATATCTCAGCTTTGTATCTACTATGACGTACTTTCGCTCAAGGCTAGTATCATGTTAGTTGTTACAACTGGTAATCTCTGACTTGTTTAATTAGATGGGAAGGGTAGCACTTGGTGTAGTTTGCGTTGGCTTGCCTAACCCCGTCGTTGGGCGCCATCACGACTCGGATTAGGATTCTGGGTCGTGAAAAGGAACATGAGAATCACGCGTCCTCACTATATGTGAGAGAGTAGAAGATCAATTTGAGTACATCATAGATTGCATGATAGAATCTGAACAACGAGGAGTTTGTTAACACCATATAGCCTCCTGATGATAAGTACAAACGTCTCCGCACCGATCCGCAAGACTCTACTGGGTTTGCCCATGACTCATGAGACTACGTGAACCTAAAGCTCTGATAACACATTGTCACGACCCAAATCCTAATTTGGGTCGCGATGGCGCCCAACAACGGGGTTAGGTAAGCCAATATAGAAAACACTAAATGATATCCCCTTGCCCGTCTGATCTAAACATGTCGTAAATTACAAATTTTAAACAATTAACATAATGCTAGCATGATACGGCATAAACATCATAAAAATATGTAGGCACAGGGCCAAATCGAAGCACATAAATAGATACACAGCCCAAACCCAAAATCCAACTGCGTGTGTGCCAGGAACTAGTGTCACGGGCAACTACTGAATATACAATGACTACAATATACACAGAGTCTCAGTCTGAATGAAATAGACAGAGAATATAACAAAATAAACTCCAGGGGGCTGCTAGGAAGTCGCCGGGAAAGCAGCTCACCGTGAAGTATGACCACACTATCAATATCTAGCACCGGACTGATAATCAGACGTACCAGACTCCGGACCTGTACAGTCAAGTACAGAAAAGAAAAGAAAGTGCAGCAGGAGTACATAAATGAATATGTACCTAGTAAGTATCCCGTCTAATCTCGAAGAAGTAGTGACGAGAGGTCGACTCGATACTCACTAAGGTCCAACATTTAACATAAAGCAGAATATTAGGAAAGAAGTAGACATGTAAGCAGTATATCACAATGAAGTAAACACAAGGTTTCCAGGTAAGTACTGAAAGCAAATGACAATTTCCACTTTCTCTTCCTCCCAATACTGCCTTAAATCATAAATCAGGAAACAACACCAAATAGTCATGCGCACACAAGGATAAGGCAACAGGTTGGAGTCATAAGAAAGAACAGCTATGCACTGTCGGGGATCGATCGGCCCGTACCAAGAGTGCATGCCTACCAATAATCATGCCTACGCACTGTTGGGGATCGATCGGCCCGTACCAAGAGTGCGTCTATCAATGTAATCATATCATATCATAATGAAGAATAGCTATGCACTTCCGGGTATCGACCGGCCCGTACCAAGAGTGCATGCCTACCAATAATCATGCCTACGCACTGTTGGGGATCGATCGGCCCGTACCAAGAGTGCGTCTATCAATGTAATCATATCATATCATAATGAAGAATAGCTATGCACTTCCGGGTATCGACCGGCCCGTACCAAGAGTGCATGTTTAACAATAATCCTGCCTACGCACTGACGGGGATCGACCGGCCCGTACCAAGAGTGTGTCTCTCAATGCAATCCTATCATAGTGTAACTTCGTCCATGCACTGTTGGGGATCAACCGGACCTTACCAAGAGTGCATTCTTAATTAAATCGTGGCGTACGTACCGCTCCCCTAAGAGTGAAGGAAGATTTACATTTCGCTCGCGGGATGTAAATGGCAAAGCGACAACATGCGCACACAAACATCAAGTCTACTCCACTTATCAAATCTTTCCAAATACTTAATCAATGAAATACTCAGGGATAACAATGATATATCAGCAAGAATTTATAACATAAAAGTCATTTCAAGGCATAATACAAGGCATGTTGTGGTCCTAAACTACCTGGACATAACACATGTAGTCGCTGCGTACGGACTCTAATCATGTGGTACGCACGTAGCCCCCAAAACAATTACATACCACACATAGAATACCTATGGGGACAGTTCCCTCTTACAAGGTTATAAAGGAGACTCACCTCGTGACAATATCACCCATCGGATCAATGATGCGCCCGAATCTCTGAAATCTACTCTCGACAGTTCACAACTAGCCAGACATGGTATAATTGATTCAATTTCAGTTCCAAGAAGGAGAATTAACAAGAAATCCTAAAATTAAGCATTCTTGAAGATTTATTGGAATTTCGACCTCGGGCCCACACGTTCGGATTTCGAAAATTCTTGAAGGAATCAATTACCCGGAGTCTAAGGATCAAAATTATGCAAGTCCTTGCTATAATTCATGGCAAAAATGAGTAATTCATAATTTCCCAAAATCCCTAAATTTCTATCAATTTCTATGAATTTTTAGGATAATTAGAAGGGAATTTCATTAGGAATTGATGTTAAAATCATGAAAACTAAGGAATTAACTTACCTTGATGACTATGGTGGAACACCCTCTTGAGATGCTCTCAAAACCTTGAGGAGGAAGATGACAATGGAGGAAAAATGGGCTGGGTCCCGTATTAAAATACACTGCCCAGCTGCTTGTACTATGTGATCGCAGCTGGGCCAGTGCGTTCGCACAAGCCAATTGCCCAGGGCCCTCAAAAAGAACAGTGTGATCGCAGCGCGATCACAGAGAGTACCAGGCAGCAAGGTGGGTAGGCAGCTTTGTGCGATCGGGGGGGTGAGGGATGCGATCGCGGAGAACAGAAGGACCCAGTCAAGACATACCCTGTGCGATCGCGGATAGACCTGTGCGATCGCACAGGTCATTTTCCCACCCCAGGTCCAACCTCTTGTGCGATCGCAGCTGATTGCCTGCAAACGCATTGAAGAAAACCAGATAGAAAATTTTTGGTGTTTTTGAATTAACTCCGAGGGATCCGAAACTCACCCGAGCCCCTCGGGACCCCGTTCAAAGACACCAACAAGTCTGTATTCATGATACGGACTCGCTCGAACTTCCGGAACATGAAAAACAACAACGAAAGTCAAAATTCAACCCCGAAACCAAATTGAATCAACTTAAGAACTTAAGAAATTCTAGAATTCACTTCAATGTGCCGAACAAGTCTATACTACTCGGAATGACTTCAAATTTTGCAGACAAGTCACAAATTACATAACAGAACTATTCCCAGTCTCGGAATTGCATTCGGACCTTGGTAGCATAAAATCACATTCCAAGCCAAATTTCAAGTTCTATGAAAATTCTCAAAAACTTCACTAACTCTAAATTTCCCATTTTGATCTGAAACCCGTCAAATCAAGTATGTTTCTTACCAAATTTCACAGATAAATTAAATAACAAATATTGAACCTGTTCCGGGTTCCGGACCCATAATACGGGCCCGGCAGCACAGGTTTCACATCAAGGTTCATTTTCATAAGCCTTTATTATTTTCAGAAAACAATTTTCTTTAAAAATTCATTTCTCGGACTTGGGTCCTCGGAATTCGATTCCGGGCATACGCCCAAGTCCCATATTTTTCTGCGGACCTTCCGGGACCGTCAGATCACGGATCCGGGTCCGTTTACAAAAAATGTTGACCAAAGTCAACTTTATTTAATTAATTATCATAAATTCAACTCTTTATCAAGTTTCCACATAAAGGCTTCTCAGCTACGCGCCAGGGATGAGCACGGACATCGAGGTGAGATTGACGTAGGCTTTTGGGGCCTCGGAACACAGTCATAATTAAATTAACATAAGATGACCTTTTGGGTCATCACATTAAGGTTTTCAATTATTTGACTGTTGGTTATAATGTTTGCTTGTTTACTTTGGCTGTCAATTAAAGTTATTAATTGATTTACTTGCCTAATTAGGGTTTTGAAACTGTATTTCCCTTTAATAGCGATATTTTCTTATCAGACCTTTACCTATTCTCTCCTTGTGTGTGATTAATAATTAAGGATACTTCCTTATTTCCCTACTGGCCTGATTTCTGGGGCTTTGATTGTTATGACCGACCTATTAGTGATCTATAGACTTACTGCTTACCTTATCAAACTTCAATCTTGTCTGCTGATTTATTTCGTATGAGATTCTCTTTAATCTAAGTGATATTTCCGTGATTCTGTCCTATTAATTGATTTGTGTTGAACCTAATTGATTGATTAATTGGTCCCCATACATTATTGGTGTACAATTGATTTCCTACCTTATTTGTTTGCTCTACTGTATGCTATAAAAACTTTTCACTATTTTGACTTTGACACAAGCTCATGCTTACAGACTTACACTCACACTTACATACTCTCACAATTTCTTCACTTCACAACTTAAAAGGCTCTCTAAGTTCTCTCTTTGTGTTGCTACTCTGATTTCCGCACTATTTAGCCGGCTAGAAGCCAAGGCTAAACTCTTAAGATCCAAACTATCATTACATTCATGTTTACTTTCTTCCTAACTGGTATGCCTTAACTCCTATTATCTTGCTATTTTATATGTGATTAGTTTATTTCAAACCGCAACATGTTGTTTGGTACATGATCCCTTTCTGTTTCTTTCTCAATTGTTATGTCTTAGTTCTTGTTATCTTGTTTTGTCCTACATGTTTATGTGGTTAGATCATTTCAACCTTAGCATGCTTCTTTCTGATCTATGGTTTCTATTTACCTCTTTCTAAAACTAGTATGCTTTAGTTCCTACTACCTTATCTTGTTCTATGTGTTTGTTTGATTAGTTATTTCAAACTTCAGCATGTTTTCTGTTTAATACATGCCTACATGATTTCACTTAGTGACAAAGCGAATTAGGTTATCTCTAATAATGTGAAACTCTATGTAAACAGTTGTATGTTCCCTGCTCAGCAAGCATGTGTAGCCAATTCTGTTAATTCAAGTGTCCTTGCTCTTTGTGAATCACTTTAAACACGGGTATGAGTACTTAGTTGAATGAGTACTAATCTGTTTGGACTATGTGCTCTGTTTGTTTCTTGGCCCAACCCCGTTTGCAGCCATGTAGTCTGATCCTATTTGCTTCTAAAAATCAAACTGTCTCTCTTACTCCTATGTACAGGTTTTCAAACTTCCACTCTTAGTTATTTAGGGTCCTACCACCCCCAACGTGAGCACTGCCTAGGGTCCTTGAGACTCCTCCGAACTCTGACACATTGGGGATAGTCTTCTAATCTGTTACAAACTGATATTGTTCTGAATAAGGTTCTGGTGTGAGCATTGCCCGGAGTCCTTGAGGCCCTTAAGAACTTTGACACACCAAAATCCCATTTTGTGTATCATGGATGGACCACATGTATACTTCAGATTCCAGGTTGATATTGGGCCTACTAAGGCTCCCTATAGTGTAGTGGATAGTATTATGTAATTTATTCATTATTGGGCTGTAATAATGTAATAATCTCTGTAATAAACAAATATGGGGTTATTAGTAAAAGCTGGGGGGGGGGGGGTTTTTTTTTTTTTTGTTCAAACTTGGGTAGAAATCCTGCCTATAGGTTATTGTGTTGATTCATTATGTGAAAGCTACTAGAGATCCTGCCTATAGGATATTTTCTAACTATTTATGATCTTAATTTTCATAATTTTGGCATACTAGAAATCCTTCCCATAGGTTTCTGTCAATCTGCATTAGAATCCATGTTCATATGATCTCCATATATCTTCAATCTTAATGTGCATTAGTGATCATGCAAATAGGATCTTATTTGTATAACTTAATAAACATGCCTGGAATTTGTTTACTTTTTCTACCCACATAGAAATCATGCCTCTAGGAGATATAAAAATCAGTATTCTTCAACTTAGATATCATGCCTATAGGAAATATAAAAAAATCTGTTTTCTTCAATTTAGATACCATGTCTATAGGAATAAACAAATCAGTTTCAGCACCTAGAAATCATGTCTATAGGGTTTAAACTAGCAGAAATCATGCCTATAGAGTAAAAATCAGTCGATAAATTTAAAATCATGCTTGTAATAAGTTTGAACACTTAGAAATCATGCCTATAAGAGTTAACTAATTCTGTAAATTAGAAAGCATGCCTATAGGATTCAAAGAGATAAAAACTTGTCTGTTAAAATCAGTAACTCGTTTATAAACTATGGCCTAATATCAACAATTTTAGATATCATGCCTATAGGATTCTGTTTTGGTTGTCGCTTAGGAAAACCTGTAGGGTTATTAGAATTCTGGGTTTAAAAATTGTGACATCTTGCTACTTGAAATATGCCCAGATTCAAGGATCAAAAATCAGTTCGCAAACTGATAGGTATCGATGCTCGCTTTGATAAAACTGTTATCTTACATTATGTTTATGCTCATCTAGATATCCCACGTATAGGGTCTTAAATTAATAAAAAATTGCTGATTGAATTGCATGCATTTGTTGTCTGTTTGTGGAGGTTAACATGAGCCCTTATTTGTTCCTTACATGATAGTCCTATCTGATTTTTTTCTGTCACCTAGCTTTTCCCATTTTAAGCAACATAGGTCAGTCTAGATTCACCTTAAATAGAGGTCCTAAACACCTCCAGGACCAAAGGTAAGGGACGAGTAGCGCACGCATAAGGTACGCATTAGAAGCTACTAGAATGCTTAGTTAATAACTGAAAGATAGTAATTGGGTAGTAAAAGAGATGATGACATATGCACTAATACTATGTGTAGCACCCCAACTTAGGAAAAGTTACCAAGTATTTCATGGAAATGATTTTATAGGCTAAAACACCTAGGACCCCATTTATCTTGCTTAAAGTAATGTATAGTTATCCAAATTGCTTTATTTTCCTTTAAGACTAATTTTCTTAATTAAGTTCGGACGGTACCCACTGTTGTAGACCTCGAGGGGTGCCTAACACCTTCCCCTCAAGGTAATTTTGAGCCCATACCCGATCTCTGGTGATGCAAACTAGTTTTGTACGTTATCTACTCTAGGTGCCCTAACGCACCATAATCCGTTAGGTGGCGAATCTTCAAACCTCATATCACATCTCAAAAGGAAGAGAGTTGTCTCAAAAATGTCGAAACCCGGATTCCGAGAGAAAAAAGGGGGCGCGACAGTCGTTATACGACTTTCACATTATTCACGATGGTGATTTATTCGATGGCTTTGATTTTTTCGGGGTTGATCTCGATTCCCCTGTTTGACACCATGAAACCTAAGAACTTGCCCGAGCCAACTCCAAAAGCGAATTTCTCGAGATTGAGTTTCATGTTGTATTTTCTTAAGATCTCGAACGTTTTCTGCAAATGAATCAAATGGTCCTCTACGCGCAGGGACTTAACTAGCATGTCATCAATATAAAATTCCATAGATTTTCCTATCTGATGTTCGAAAATTTAATTAACTAGGCGTTGGTTTATAGCCCCTGCATTTTTTAGTCCGAAAGGCATTACATAATAGAAATATGTTCCATACTTCGGGATAAACGAAGTATTTTCTTGGTCCTCCGGGTTCATTCGAATTTGATTATACCCGCAGTAGGCATCGAGAAAGGTAAGGATCTTGTGGTCGGCCGTAGAGTCGATCAAACGATCAATGTTAGGAAAAGGGAAAGAGTCTTTAGGGAATTCCTTGTTCAAATCTTTGTAGTCTACACACATTCTATGTTTTTTCCGCTTTTAGGGACTACTACTACATTAGCTAGCCATTCGGGATATTTTACTTCCCTAATGGACCCTATCTTAAGAAGTTTGGTTACCTCGTCCTTTATGAATGCATGCTTTACCTGGGACTGGGGCCTTCTTTTTTGCTTCACCGGTTTAAATTTGGGATCGACACTCAATCGATGGGTGGTTATCTCTGGTGGGATCCATGTCATATCTAAGCGGGACCAAGCAAAGCAATCAATGTCATCGATAAGGAATTAAATGAGTTTTTTCCTGAGTTCGGGGGTTAATCCCGTCCCCAGGTATACCTTTCTTTCTGGAAGATGCTCGATCAATATCACCTGCTCAAGTTCCTCGATCGTGGACTTTATCGCATCTGACTCCTCGGGGGCGACGAAAGCTCGAGGGGTAAGGAAGTCCTCTTCTTCGTATTCGACCACCTATTCCTCGGGCTCAATCGAGGAAATAGACTGTGATTGCTATTTGTCGCGGCCCCTTTTTCTACTGAAATTGGGTTTCAACATTTGACAACTCCTTTTGAGAGAAGTAATTAGGAATTGGATGTTGAGAGAGTCTCCACCTAACGGATAAAGGTGTGTTAGGGAACCTATATCAAATAACTCATATTATACCAGTTTGCATCACCAGAGATCGGGTAAGGGCTCAAATTACCTTGAGGGAAAGGTGTTAGGCACCCCTCGAGGTCCACAACGGCGGGTCCCGGCCGAACATAAATTATGCAAATTAGTCTAGGAAAGTGAACGAAACTACTTAATAAATAGGGGGTCCTAAATTTTTTAGCCAATAGGATCACCCCGTGCAACATAAATAATACTTCGTAACTCCCCCAAGACGGGGGTGTTACTCATATTATCCAGCGGGCACAGACTATTATCTCCTGCTACCTGATTACTATCTTTAAGTTGTTACCTAAAGCGCTCTAGTTGATTCTAGTTCGTTTCATATGCGTGCACTACCCGTCCCTTACCTATGGCCCTAGAGGCATTAGGACCTCTATTTAGAATAGTTCTATACCAAGCCTGGGTTGCTCAAAATTGTAAAATACTAGGCGACAAGCAAAATAATTAGGACTTCCAAATAAAAGCAGATATGGGCTCATATGACCTCCACATATAAACAGCAAATGCACGCAACTGATTAGCAGGTCTTGTTAATCGCAGAATCCTATAGACAAAATATCTATGTGAGAGTAGTGATACATAAAAGCAGTTTCATTAATGCGAGTATTAGGGCCTATTATTTGCTTACTGATTTTATTAGTATAGTATCTAGCCATTTCATGCACTGACGAATCACAATTACAAATCCATAATTGTTGTCCAATCCTATAGTAATGTTGTCTAAGTGATTGATAGCGACGATAAAATCATTTAGTAGAATCCTATAGGCATGATTTCTACGAGTGTGATGAATATTACCCTATAGACATGATTTTAGCATTGAACTTGTTTTAATCCTATAGGCATGGTATCTATCATTGAACTGATTTTTACTCATATAGGCATGATAGCTAATTATTGAACTGACTTTAATGCATGATTCTAATTAAACACTATATGGGCAGAAACTTATAAACATTGAACTAGAAAACAACTGAGTCAAATATTGGTCCTATAGGCATGATTGCTAACACGTTTTAATGGAAAAATTGATGCTAGGCATGATTTCCAACAAGTTATAATATTAATCATATAGGCAGGATTTCTAACAAATCATAATGTGAATCCTATGGGCAGGATTTCAAAAACACAATATAGAACTTATATAATTTTAACAAAATGAGCAGAATCAACAGCATAAATGAAACCCTATAGGCAGGATTTCTAAAACACAATATAGAACTTATACAATTTTAACAAAATGAGCAGAATCAACAGCATAAATGAAATCATATAGGCAGGATTTCTACCCAGTTTAGCAAAGAAAATAAGGAACCCTCCCGATTTTACTAAATACCCCAGAATTTGTTTATTACAACGTTATTACATACCGGGCTAGTAAATGAATTACGTACTAGTAATAAAATAAACTATAGGGAGCCTTTATCAGGCCCAAATACACCTGGGAAACCCAGTCCTTCAACCATTTATGCTCCAAGGCTCATTTCAGAGGTACGGAACAACCAATAATGAGTGATTCACCCATAGCACATATAGGACCCAGATCTCTAGTGTGTCAAAGTTCCCAAGGGCTTCAAGGACCCAGGGAAATGCTCACACTAGAGAACCAAATACTCAGAAGCTATTCAAAGGAGATTATGAACCAGACCCCAGTGTGTTAGAGTTGACAAAAGTCTCACATGGATCCCAAACAGTGCTAACACTGGGGAGGGTCAGGATAGAACCTAAAGGACCTAAGAGTGGGAGTTTAAAAGTAGCAGCATATAAAAAGAGGTAAATATAGATTTAAAACATATTTGACTTTAGAAGAAAACCATCATAATAGAGTTTAAAACCTAGAACATGTAGGCATAATTTCACTAAGAAGACAAGTTGGCGACATTTCCAAAGTACACAATTTTAAATAAGTTACAGTCAGAAAAAGGCCTAACTAAGCTAAGTGTACATGCTGACATTTTAGGACAACCTTGTTTAATCACAGAAACATTTAAGCAAAGTATCAAGGCAAACAGTCACATTATCACATGAATCCAAAGGGATGCAAGACACATTAGAAAGCAAGATGTCAAGGAATATGAGAGAAGGGTTAAGTAACAATACAAATCAGTAAAGTTTTAGGATTGATTAACTAATTACGTACTAGTAGTATCCTAAGGATGCTAAGTTCAGGATAAATTAAGATCTAGCAAACATCATACATGAGACAAGTTAAAAGATATTAAGTTAACCTCTAAGAGGATTCATATTATTCAAAAATAACCAATTAACAGTATCAATTATAGGGCTAAAAGAGAATCATATAAACAGGCAGAATCAAGCTTAGAATAGATTTTAAACATGATGGATTGTAAACATAGTTCAAGGATACATAGAAATGAAATGACAAAGGATAGTCACTCTCCAATTAAGCAAGCGAACCAGAGTAATACCACAAAATCGAGAGTCCCGAATATTTGTCCTTGGCTTTCATCCGGCCAAGACCAGAAGAAAACAAGAGAGAGCAGAAAGATTGTAATAACCCAAACGGTCATCCCGTGTTAACCCAGGTAAATCTGCATTTTGAGGCTCTGAAATCCTCCGTTAATTCCACCTCGATATGCATGCGCATCCCGGGCGTGTAGCCGGGAAGCTTCTATGTAAAAAACTTGATGAAAAACTGGAATTCTAATAATTAATTGACTAAAGTTGACTTTGGTCAACATTTTTGGTAAACGGGCCCGGACCCGTAATTTGACGGTCCCGGAGGGTCCGTAGGAAAATATGGAACGTGGGCGTATGCCCGTAATCAAATTCCGAGGTCCTAATACCGAGAAACGAATTTTTAAAGAAAATTGTTTTATGGAAAATATATAGGTTTTTGAAAAGGATAATTAATGTGAAAACTGTGTTACCGGTCCCGTATTATGGTTCCGGAGCCCGGAGCAGGCCAAATATGATTATTATGCCTTGCCTGCAAAATTTGGTGTCAATCCGAGTAGTATAGGTCGGTTCGGCGCAATGGAACCGTATTCAAGAACTTAGAAATTCTTAAGTTTTATCCTAGGGTTTTTGAGGGGTGATTTTGAGATTTAGCGTTGTTTAGGGTGTTTCAAAGCCTCGAGCGAGTCCGTAATATGATTTAGGACTTGTCGATATAATTCCACGGGGGCTCGGGTGGGCCCAGGGGCCTCCCGGACCCCAATCGGGGCCAAAAACCTGCAACTTCAGCTACTGGTGCACCAGATCTGGTGTGACCGCAGGTGCGGTTGCCCAGATCGCAGGTGCGATACCGCTCCTGCGGTCATGCCATCGCAGGTGCGACCCCCTTAAGGACCTGGCCAACCTTCGCAGGTGCGGGCCTCCACCCGCAGGCGCGACCTCGCAAGTGCGAGATTTGCCCGCAGGTGCGGACCTGCTGGTGCGGGCCTTCCATTGCAGGTGCGGTCCCTGGCCCTCTTGGCCTTTTTCCGCAGGTGCGACCATTTGGGAGCAGGTGCGGCCCAATGGCCGTAGGTGCGAGAATCACTGAAGCAATGATTCATTTAATACGATATCTCTTCCTCTTTTCACCATTTTTCTTTTCACTTTGGCGATTTTGAGAGCTTCATCTAGCAACTAAGAGGTAAGTAATTCTCAATTATATGTTAGTTTATTACATCAAAACTTAGGTAGAATACCACCTAGTGGAATCAAAGGGGTTAGAGTGGAAACCTAGGGTTGATGAACTTAGGGAAATTTCACCACTTTTTCACCATGAAATCTTATGGAATTATATATTATTGTTCCTTAGGTTATGGGTGAGTATTATCTTCGAAAATTTCCGGAATCCGAACATGTGGGCCCGAGGGTGTATTTTGGGATTTCTTCAAGAATGATGAATTAGCCTAATTAGTAGTAGAATTTCATACTTTTGAGCGTATGTTGATGTATTTAAATAATATTTGGCTAGTTTCGAGTCCTTGGGCGACGAGTTTGGAGTTTCGGGTGCTTTCTTGACCCGAGGAGTAGGTTCTATGCGAGGTGAGTCTCCTTTCCAACCTTGTAAGAGGGAATTGTCCCCATAGGTAAATGTAAATGATTGAATTGTCCTTATTTGCGGGGGCTACGTACGTGCAAAGTGACGAGAGTCCGTGCGTAGCTACTACTATGTTGCATCGGGTAGAATTTAGGATTTCACAAGCATGCCTTTATGTGCCATACCTGTATATCTACATGTGATCCTAGTTTCTTATTATCCTTGAAATTTACATGAGGATTTAGGAAGCTATGTGTAAGTTAAGTGCATAAATCTCTGAATGCAAGAATAATCCATGATAAGTTCCTGAATTGCCTGATAAATCCTGTGTATGTCTACGAGCACCCGTGTCGTATGTATGATTCACGGGCGGGGTAGCCCTATATTTATGTCAACCGCGTCCGCATGATCGATTCGCGAGCGGGGTAATGGATGCATCTATGGTTCGTGTCGCTCGACCCTCGACAATTCACATTTATTTTCGCGTCGCTTTGGTCGTACGCTTCGGCATATTATGTGCTATGTATTTGACTGAGAGTCTTGTTATTATTAAATAAATTACCCCACGTGTAAGGGGAAACGTGAGACTTTTGGGATATTTACTATATGACTCATGAGAATAAATTACAGTTTTATAATTGATAGCTTCATGCCTTAGTGATTTTGATGAATACTCTTCTTGTCTAGCTTTATGTAATCATATTATTGGTTATTGACCCTAGTAAGTATGACGTCTACTTCTCGTCACTACTTCTTCGAGTTTAGACGGGATACTCACTGGGTACATATTTGTTTGTATGTACTCATGCTACACTTTTGTATTAATTGTACAGGTTCTGAGGTTGTTGCACCTGGTCACCATTCGGGTGTTCATCACTGAGAGTACTACCGGGACCTGACTACACGGTGAGCTGCTCTTCCTGGCGTTTTCCCCGGCGGCACTGTGGAGTTTCCATTATTGTTGAACATCCTGTCTACCCTTCCAGACAGTTGTACATCTATTTTGTGTATTTTGTTTTTGTATATTCCACTAGCCGCCTGTGGACTTGTGACACTAGGTTTTGGCACACTTTATAGTTCTGCCGGGTATTTTGCGGAGTTGTATGTGTTGGCGATACCCTTGAAATTTCAAAATTTCACGTACTTACGTTTAAATGTTGTTTTAAATGATTTTTCTCACTTTAAGAACCCGAAAGAGATTTTAATCACCTAAACATGTAAGTAACCTCACTAGTAGAAAGGTGTTGGCTTGACTGACCCCGGTGTTGGGCGCCATCACGACCTGAACGGAATTTGGGTCGTGACAAAGATTATAGAACCAAGCCCTAAATTTTTTAGTGCGAGTATATTAATCGACTATGTCTAAAGGGGTTAGGGGAAGGGGTTAAAATAGTAGTGAATTTGAACACACAACTATGGCAGAGTACTACAAAGGAAAGCATTGAACAGTTAATAAGGAAAGAAAATTTGAAACCCTAATTTTGGTAAAACATACAAAATCGGCAAAAATAGCAAGTAAAGAGATGCATATAGACAGAGACTTTAGCAAAGTAATTAAAGAATCGAACAGATTTGGTTTAATTCTGAAGAATCAAAAACCCCAAATTTAGGGAAAATAAGAATCAGTAGCAGTAACAAGAGAGTTATAATAAAATGCATAGAGACACATAAACGGCAATATTAAAGAAAAGTAATTAAAGAATCGAAAACCAAATTAGATCTTGAAAGATCTGAAACCCTAATTTTGGGTGAAACACCAAATCAGCCAAAATAAAAGAGAATAACACATATTCGCACCTAATAAACATATATCAAAACTTATTAAAGGAAACTTATAATCGAATCAGTTTGAATTCAAGTAAAAAAAAAGTGGTTTGAACCCCTAGATTAAATAAATCACAAAAGCGGTACAAAAAATCAATAGATCTATAAATAACAGAGCAAATATAGACGAAGAAAATGTTTAAAAAACAGAGTTTAAACCAGATTTGGTTCAAATTAGAGAGGATCTGAAACCCTAACCTTTAGGGCTTAGCGAATCAAGAGAGATATGAGAGGATCATTACAAATAACGTGCTTGGACTTGAGATTGTCTAGATTCGAAAAGGTAAACACAGATTTGGACAGACCCAAATAGAGGTACTTGCCATATTTAGGCAAGTACCTAAGTTATTCCAGAATCAGGTACCAAATAAGGGAAGAACCTTAGAATGGTAATGGTGTAATGGGAGAATCCCAATAGAACAGGGATTCTTGGGGGATTTGGGTGAGACGACAATTTTAGGGTTCAACAAGGAGGGGGATGAGAGAGTTCCAGGGCGGCGGGTTTAGAGAAATGATTTAGGGTTTGGGGTGGGTTAGGTTTAAAGGGGCAGGTGTGATGTGGACCGTTGATTTTAGACATCAACGGTCCTGATTAAAGAGACCTGGGTCAGGTGTTTTTTAAATGGGTATGGGGATTGGGCTAATAGGTCTTGGGCTAAGGGTATTGGGATGGTAAGGGTGTTGGATTATATCCAAAAATGGGGATTGTAGGGGCTAGCGTTTAAATACTCATTTTAACAAATAAATAATTTATAAAAAATAACTAATAAATAATAAAAATATCACTTGTGCATGAGAAATGATTTAAAATAATTACTTAACATTATAAAAATATAAAAAGTTATTTTCTGTATAAATGATGTAATTATGCATATATATGGGCTATTATTGCAAAATATGTAATTTTAGCGTTAAAATGCAGATGTAATTATAATAAACGTATAAAAATATTTAAAGCTTAGTATGGATATAAATGATGAATATTAGATGATAAAATCATCATAAAAATTATTTATGATGCAATTAATAATTATTATATAATATAAGTGCAGGAATAAATTGATTAAAAACCTTTAAAAAATATAAAAAATTATGAAAAATGCTTGTATATGTTTATAAATCAAGTGATGGTGCATATGCACTATTTTGAAGGTATATATAATATATATTTTAGAAATATGAGGGAAAAATTGGGTATCAACAACTGCCCCTCTTTACCGTGGAAGGATGAAAGAGTTTTCGGGTAAAGAAAGGATGACTGATTTTTCCTGAATAGGGTGACTTGAAAGATATAGACCGCATTGTGACTTCTGAGCTACCTACATATCCCTGGTTTTACAGGAATCAGGTCGTGTGTCGTTCTGGATCTAATGATGGAGTAGACCGATGAAGTTGTTGCAAGAACGGACATGATGTTCCAAATAGGATTAATTAGGGTTTGAAATGGTAAATGAGATTGGTAACAGATGATGATCGGTTACGCTTAAATAATTTGAAGGATATGAATGTTAGATGGAAACCGGAGCGAAGATTTCTCCTGTTAGGAGAATGGTTTCTCCTGAGATTACCTGCAAACTAAAAAATACGACTGCATGCAAGTATGTATAAATTATTGCAAAAAGTTAGACATGATGAAAATTCACTTCGGACCATGAAGATTGTCTTTGGACGGTGAGGATGACGTCCTTAGACCATGATGTTTCGGGCGCATGAATTGTGCGGTAAGGTATTCGTAGGCCATGAAATGATGTTCTCAGGCCATGAAGATGGTGCCTCCAAACCATGACGCCTTTGAATAATGATGTGCAAGCTTGAGAGATCCTAAGGCCATGGCATGATGTCTTCTGGCTATGAGGATGATGCCTTCAAACTATGACGCCTTAGGACAAAATGGCAATATTTCAGCCCATGAGGTGTAGAGACATGATGCTAGAGGTAATTAACAAGACAAAGCTTAGTCTTGTGTAGAGTTTGGGGGCAGAGCTTAGCCCCGAGAGAATAGGATAATGCAAGGTTTAGAATAGAGAAACACTTATGCGGAGGGATACAATGCTTAGTCTTGTGCCGGGAAGGAAATGATTAGCCTTATGCAAATAGAGAGGCAGGGCTTAGACTCATGCAATATTTGAGACATCGCTTAGTCTCATGCAAGGAGAAGACAATACTTAGCCTTATGCAAATGAGGAGGCAAGGCTTAGCCTAATGCAAAAATTGAGACAAAGCTTAGTCTCATGCAAGAAGAAGGTAATCCTTAGCCTTATGAAAATAAAGAGGCATGGCTTAGCCTCATGCAAAAAATTGAGACAGGGCTTAGTCTCATGCAAAGATAAGGCAGTGCTTAGCCCTATGCAAGTAGGGAGGCAGGGCTTAGCCTCATGCAGGAAGTGAGACAGGTCTTAGTCTCGTGCAAAGAGAAGGAAGTACTAGCCTTATGCAAGTAGGGAGGCAGGGCTTAGCCTCATGCAGTAATTGAGATATGGTTTAGTCTCATTCAAAGAGAAGGGAGTACTTAGCCTTATGCAAGCAGGGAGGTAGGGCTTAGCCTCATGCACGAATTGAGACAGGTATTAGTCTCGTGCAAAGAGAAGGAAGTGCTAGCCTTATGCAAGTAGGGAGGCAGGGCTTAGCCTCATGCAGGAATTCAGACAGGGCTTAGTCTCATTCAAAGAGAAGGGAGTGCTTAGACTTATGCAAGTAAGGAGGCAGGGCTTAGCCTCATGAAGGAATTGAGACAGGTCTTAGTCTCAGGAAAAAAGAAGGCAGTGCTTAGCCTTATGCAAATGAAAAGCAGGTCTTAGCCTTATGCAAATGTAAGAGTAAGAATGAAGTATTCTTAGCTGGCGATGTGTTTCATGCATAGCAATTTTGTTGTTGTGACGATTCTTATGGTGATGACCTATTCCTGCATCAAAGAAAATTTGTGAGTTTTGCGGGGAGGGTTGGTTTGTGGCTTTGTCTTCTTGCTCTGCTCCACTCTGCTCAAGGACCCTGTTCAAGTTTCCATGGGTAGCTTTTGGCCAAAAAGTAAAGTTTCTTTTCAATGCAAATTAGAAACTAGTTAGATGAACCAGTAACTATGACATTATTAGAGACATTGCGACCTTCTTTGCTATATTATTTTGAGGGTCCTCCTCAAAATTCTGCCCCAGTTATCTAAATGACCTTCTGGCTATTCCGTATGCTGTTGGTTGAACTTGCTTCAGAATTTTGAGAGTCCTCCTCAAAATTCTACCCCAGTTTCTGATTGTGGGGAAAATGGAAATTTTATTGAATTATGACGGAACCCACAGGGCTACCTACGTATTCCCTCTTAAACGGGAATCAGGTCAGGCGTAGTTCAATTACATCATATGAAGAAACTTAAATAGTTTACACATATTATCTTTTGATTGCATCTGAATTCATAGGCTTTGGTCAGATTTCTTCATCCATTTCTACGAGTATGAGTGCTCCTCTTGTCAATACCATGTGAACCATGTAAGGACCTTTCCAGCTGCCCCAGTGTGAACTGTCTTGGTTTGACCCTTTTGTTGAAAGCTCTGGACATTTTGTTCTGATAAAGCTGACCATTACACACTGCATTCATCCTTTTTTCATATATGAGGGCCAATTTCTCATAGCGGCTCCTTATCCATTCTGCATCACTGAGTTCGTCTTCTTGTATGATTCTCAAAGAAGGAATTTATACCTCAGTGGGAATGACGGCTTCGGTACCATAAACCAGCAAATAGGGAGTTTCCCCGGTTGATGTATGGACTGTGGTACGGTATCCTAATAAGGAAAATGGTAACTTTTCGTGCCATTGCTTGTGATTCTCTACCATTTTCCTTAGTATCTTCTTTGATGTTCTTGTTGGCAGCCTCCACGGCTCCGTTCATTTGAGGATTGTATGCTATAGAGTTTTTGTGCTTGATTATGAAAGTTTCACACATGGCTTTCATCAGATCACTGCTGAGATTGGCAGCATTGTAAGTGATGATAGATTCTGGAACCCCGAATTGATAGACAATACGATCCCTGACAAAATTTGCGACGACTTTCTTGGTTACAGCTTTGTAGGACGCAACTTCAACCCGTTTGGTGAAATAATCGATGGCCACTAAAATGAACCTGTGCCTGTTTGAAACGGTGGGTTCGATTGGACCGATGACATCCATTCCCCATGCAGCAAAATGCCAAGGTGCGCTTGTTGCATTGACTTTGTTTGGCGGCACCCGTATCATGTATGCATGTATCTGGCATTGGTGGCATTTCTGGACATATCGGATGCAATTTGTTTCCATAGTCATCCCAAAGTATCCAGCCATAAGTATCTTCTTGGCTAGGACAAAACTATTCATATGTGAGCCGCAGGTTCCAGCATGTATTTCCTCGAGCAATTTGGAAGCCTCTTTGGCGTCGGCACACCTTAACAGTCCTAGATCGGGAGTCATTCTATATAGAATTCCTTTGCTTTGGAAGAAGTTATTGGACATCCTCTGTCACGACCCAAAACCTATGGGTTGTGATGGCGCCGGACACACTGTCAGGCAAGCCAATCCCTAAACCAGTTCAAACAACTTCATGCTTACACTTTCAAAATCATGTCTTTTTCTGCATTTATAATCAAATAATAAAGCAAATGCTCGTAGACTAAATACGGCGGATAATCCACTTAATGCAGTACAAGATATACCAACACTTTCCCAGAACCCGGTGACACAAATACATGAGCAATTTCTAAGAATTTATACAATTATATAACTCTTGTCCAAGAATTTAAATTGGACAAAAGTAATAAAGACAAAAGTGTAGGGACATAGGAGGGAGACTCTGCCAGCTGCAGAACACCACGGAACAATGCAACCTGAGTAAGTCTCCGAATCAATCACTGCACAATGAGGGTACCTGTGCAACAAAATGCACAGAAAGTGTAGCATGAGTACATATACATATATATGTACCCAGTGAGTATCCCGTNAAAGAAAGTGCAGCATGAGTACATATATATAAATATGTACCCAGTGAGTATCCCGTCTAAACTCGAAGAAGTAGTGACGAGAGGTCAACTAGATACTCACTAAGGTCCAGCAACATAATATAGAACAAGATAAGGCTAAAGCAATAGGCATGTGAAACAGTAAACAACAAGTATATGAACACATAATGTAACACAAGTAAGACCACCAAGTACCAATTCCTTTTATTCCATAATACCTTGCCAATGCTTTCATATGTGAACCAGACTCAAGTGTACATATACCGACACGGACAAGACAATAACATATACCGACACAGACAAGACAACAACATAAACTGACACGGACAAGACAATAACATATACCAACACGGACAAGACAATAACATATACCAACACGGACAAGACAACAACATAAACCAACACGGACAAGACAATCGGCCGGTGTCATAGGGTAGGTCATAAGGACTGAGGTCATAAGCTCCCCACGATCGCGAATCATACCTGCGACTTGTGTGCTGACTCGATAGTAATAAGCTCTCCACGGTNGTTCAAATAAGGCACGAAATGGCATGCTCGTGGGTCCTACGGCTACCCGACATAGCAATATAGTCCCCACGTACGGACTCTCGTCACTTGGTACGTACGCGGCCTCCTCAACTTGTACACATAGAAAACAAGGGAACCTACGGGGGCATTTCCCCCTTACAAGTTTGGAAAGGAGACTCACCTCGCTCCGAAGATTCATAACCGGCTTCCAAGCCTCTACGACGACTAAAAATGGATGCGCACGCTCCCAAACTATCCAAATAACGATAATTCAATGAAAATATACTCAATAGATCATAACCAATTCAAATTACAAAGTTCCTCAACCCAGCTCAATGAAATGACCAAAATGCCCTCGGGCCCACGTGCCCGGACCTCTAAATTTCTTGAATAAAATCTCTACCCGAAGCTTTACTAATTCAATTACACATTTTACTCAATTATTCATGCTCAATTCGTGGTTAAAATTACATTTACCCAAATTCTAGGTTTCTTCAAAAATCCCAATTTTTCCACAAATTTTCATGTTTAATCTCATGTATAAACCTCGAATTAACTTGGAAATGAGAAGGAACTACTTACCTCTTGATGCTTGATGAAAATCACCCTTTGAAATCCTCCAAAATTGCCCCAACCAAGTGAAGAAATTAATGAAATGGCCAAAATCACGTTTTTTAAACATTCTGCCCAGATATTTACTCAGTGCGATCGCGGAAAATGCCTTCCGATCGCGGAGTAAAATTTTCCAGCCCAAAATTTGCTCTTTTCGATAGCGGAAAGAGCTTCGCGTTCGCGAAGAACAAATGCCCAGCCTCCCGGACAGCCTCTAGAAGAATAGTCATGACGTTTTGCACAAAACTCCAAATGATAGATGGTTTAATGTTCTGAAAACTAGACTTCACGATCTGTAACTTTCATTTGTTGGTCATCTCCCAAATCCTTATATATTTCGACATATAATCTGTCAAAGTAAGCCCTGTGCAACACAATGTTCTTCTTCATCTTCCCGGACACCCTGTAGTGTAACAGTCATATCTCATTGTACACAAATCCAAATAATGAATGGTTTACTTTTATAGAAACTAGACACAAAGGGATACAACCTTCATTTTTGTACCATCGCAATATTCTTGACATATTGGGAGATATAAGCCTACGAAGTCGAGTCAGTGTAGCAGAATATTTCTTCTATGCGATCGCACAAGCATGCCTGCGATCGCACAGGCCTTTTTCCAGATCCCTCCAAATCCTTCTCCGCGATCGCACCACTGAGGCTGAGATCGCACAGAACAAAAATCACCCCTCCCGTTTTCTCCTCCGCGATCGCAAAGCACACCAGAAACATCAGATGACAGCAGCAACAAAGTAGAGAAAAATGGCCCGAAACACACCCGAGACCCCCCGAGACCCCATCCAATCACACGAATCAGTCCCACAACGTCCCACAAACTTTTTTGAGGCTTCACATCACATCAAAAAATGCCAAAATCACGAATCTCACTAAAATTCAACTTTATGAACTTTGAAAATTCCAACTTCCACATTTGATGTCGAAACTTATCAAACCACGTCTGATTGACCTCAAATTTTGCAGGCAAGTCATATTCAACGTTACAGACCTTCTCCAACTTCCGGAATTGCATTCTGACCCCGATATCAAAATTTCCATTTCCGGTCGAATTCTTCAAAAACCTTCAGTTTTTCTATCGTTAGCCAAATGACCTTAAATTGACTTCCGGATATCCGAATTCACTTCCGATCTCGCTCCCAACTCCAGAATTACCATACGGAGCTATTCCCAGACTCGGAATCCCAAACGGACCTCATTATCATTGAAATGTACTTCAAGTCAAACTTAAGAAATTTCCTTAAAATACTGACTTTCCACAATATACGTTGAACTGCTCCCGGGTTATCCAAAACCAGTTCCGAACATACGCCCAAGTCCTAAATCATCATACGAACCTGCTGGAACCTTCGGATTCTGATTCTGAGGTCGTTTACTCAAAATCCCAACCTTACTCGATTTCTTCAACTTAAGACTTCTAAAATGAGAATTTTCCTTTAAATTCAACTTCGATCTTCCTGAATTTCAATTTCGACCATATGCACAAGTCAATATACCTGAAATGAAGTTGTTTGTGACTCCCAACTGCTGAAAGACGCGCGAGATCTCAAAAAGACCGGACGGGTCGTTACATCCTCTGCAATGTGCGTTTCTGAGTATGGTTTGCCTGATTCGGGTATTCTCCTTTTGCCAAATATTCTTTGATGTCGTGGAACCACGGATTTCCATCTGTTTCTTCTTCTACATGAGCACAGTATGTCGGTTGATTATGGATTCTCACCAGAATGGGATCGATGAAATTCTTGTATAGATGTTGTATCATTGAGGACAGGGTGGACAATGCGTCTGCAAATTCATTCTGAATTCTGGGGACAAGTCGGAATTCTATATTTGTGACCCTCTTCTCCATATCTTGTACATGATGTAGATACGGTAGTATCTTGGTTTTTTTTTATCCCACTCTCCTTGTACCTGACGTTCCAGCAGGTCTGAATCACCAATTACTAGGGGTTTCTTAACATTCATGTTGACAGCAAATTGAGCCCTAATATGCAGGCTTCATATTCTGCCATATTGTTGGTGCATGGAAAATATGAGCTTTGCGAACACCGGGTAGTGCTGACCGATTTCTGATACCAAGACGGCTCCGATACCGACACCTTTAAAATTTGCAGCTCCATCAAAAAACGTTCTCCAAGTGTCATAGGCTTCATCAATGTCTTCCCCTATGAATGACACTTCTTCGTTAGGGAAATACGTTTTTAGGGGTTCGTATTCTCCTCCTACAGGATTTTCAACAATATGATCTACCAATGCTTGTCCTTTGACTACCTTCTAAGTTACATAGATGATATCGAACTCACTCAACAATATTTTCCACTTGGCCAGCTTTCTGTTAGGCATAGGCTTCTGAAAGATGTACTTCAGAGGATCCATCCTCGATATAAGGTACATGGTATAGGCACATAAGTAGTGCCTCAATTTCTAAACTATCCAAGTCAGAGCACAGCAAGTGCGTTCCAGTAGAGAGTATCGTACTTCATAAGGTGTGAAATTCTTGCTCAAGTAATATATGGCTTGCTCCTTTCTTCCCGTCTCATCATGTTGTCCCAAAACACAACCGAAAGCTCCATCTAATAATGCAAGGTAGAGTAGTAGTGGTCTACCAGGTTCTGGCGGGACTAAGACTGGTGGTGTGGACAGGTATTCCTTGATTTTGTCAAAATCCTTATAACAATCCTCGGTCCAACTGGTTGCGACATCTTTCTTCAGCATTTTGAAAATCGGTTCACATATCATTGTGGATTGTGCTATGAAGCGACTAATGTAATTGAGGCGTCCCAAGAAACTCATCACATCCTTTTTGTTTTTTGGTGGTGGTAATTCTTGGGTAGCTTTAACCTTTGACGGGTCCAACTCTATTCCTCGGCGGCTGACGATAAATCCCAACAATTTTCCGGCAGGAACCCCGAATGCACATTTTACGGGATTTAGCTTTAGATTGTACTTCCGTAGCCGGTCAAGGAACTTTGTAATTTTTGCTATGTGATATGTGGCTCTCTTGGATTTGATGATGACGTCTCAACATGTACCTCTATTTCCTTATGTATCATATCATGGAAGATGGTCGTCATGGCCCTCATGTAGGTGGCCCCAGCATTCTTTAGACCGAACGACATCATTTTGTAGAAATACACTCCCCGCGACGTAATGAAAGTTGCTTTCTCTGCGTCTTCTTCGTCCATCCAAATCTGATGATAACCCGCGAAGCAATCTACAAAGTATTGGAGCTCATTCTTGGCACAATTGTCGGTCAGAATGTGTATATGTGGTAGTGGGAAATCGTCCTTAGGACTTGCTCTGTTTAAATCCCGATAATCAACACACACCCTGACTTTACCATCTTTATTTGGAACCGGTACAATATTGGCTAACCAAGTTGGGTACTCAACTACCCTGAGGACTTTGGCTTTTATCTGCTTGGTGACTTCCTCCTTGATTTTTAGGCTCATGTCCGGTTTCAACTTTCTGAGTTTCTGCTTCACCGGCAAACACATTGGATTGGTAGGTAGCTTGTGAGTTACTATGGATGTGCTCAACCCTGTCATATCGTCGTATGACCATGCAAAAATATCCTCATATTCTTTCAGGAAACGAGTGTATTCTTCCTTCTCTGATGGTGACAAGTGGATGCTTATGCGAGTTTCTTTAATGGTTTCAGAATCTCCCAAATTGACTATCTCAGTTTCGTCCAGGTTGGACTTGGGCTTGTTCTCAAAATTCTCAACTTCTCTGAAAATTTCCTCAGGCATCATCTTATTCTATATCTTTCGAGTCACTGTCCTTGTGTTGCATTGTCTCATTACATGTCAGAGTCATTGGTTCATCAAGATAAGAAATTGTAATGCTGTAGAGAGAAAGATATGCAAAAATATTAATAATAAAACATCAAGCCATTGGTAAATATTAAAATGTCGAACAAAGCAATTTTCAATAACTCAAACAATTGTTTTCGAAATGAAACACTGAAAATATTATTTAAAATAAAATGCTCAAGAAGAATTGTTTTCAAAAATAAATGATGCTAGCAGCCATGCTACCCCGGGACTAGTCGGGCCCTTGATGGTGTAGCGGTCCAGTTTCTGAGAAATGCTCCCTTTTCCACTGTCTGAATGGTAAGGCCTTCTTCCTCCTCCTCAACTATCACACTGCAATCCATATCCTTATCTTCTAAGAATAGATTCCTTAGACCAGCCAAAACTTCTTCTTCTTCGGATCTCCATATTGTATAGGCCTGATGAAAAGGCTGACTCAGATGCGGCACTGGCTTCTCAAGAGGGTAATAGGGACCACTCCATGGTGGCAACCAATTCTGATACTCGTGCTAGGCATACTGATATCCAAGTCCAAAAGTTGTACCATGACATTTTGGTTGTATTGGTTTGGCGATACCCTACAGATTCTTACTGAGCCCCTTACCAGGTTCATACCCTGCCCATGCCAGTATGCTCTCTATTTTGATACTCCACCATTTATCCTTCTCAATCGCATTAACACGCTCAATGCGATGGTAAGTTTCTCCACCCAACTTTCTTCTATTCTCTACAACCAGAAAAGTCTGATTGGTGTAAATGGGATTTCTCCCATCTGCATGGATGATTACCTCTTGATGATTCCATTCAAATTTCACTGCGTGGTGCAAAGTGGATTCGACAGCCCCAACGGCATGTATCCAAGGTCGTTCCAATAGTAGATTGTAGGAGGCGGATATGTCTATCACCTAAAATTTGACATCGAACCAAGTAGGACCAATCTGCAAACATAAATTGGTCTCCCCAATTGTGGCTCTTTGCGACCCATCGAACGCCTTCACATTCATATTTCCTGCTCATATTTCATGCAACCTTTTCAGAGTTGTCAGTAGACAAATGTTGAGGCTGGACCCTCCGTCTATCAAAACCATGGCAATGAACTTATCCTTGCATTACACTGTGATGTGCAGTGCCCTGTTATGGCTCAATCCTTCAGGTGGAAACTCGTCTTCGTGAAAGGTGATCTTATGGCTCTCCAGCACTTTCCCCACCATGTTGGGCATTTCTCCGCTGGTGATATTTTTGGGTACATATGCTTCATTCAACACTTTCATAAGAGCATTCTTATGCGCCTCAAAATTTTGTAGCAGCGACAGGATGGATATCTGGGGGGAGTTTTGTTCAAATGATCAACAATAGAGTATTCTCTTGCCTGTACTTTCCTCTAGAGATCATCTGGACCAGTTTCAATGATAGGTTGTTTGTCAGCGGCTTCCTTACTTGTTCCTCCCAAATTTTCAGGTGTGTAGATTATTCCTGTTCTGGTCATCCCTTATGCAGCACCGGACTCTTCCATTTTTTCTTTCCCTTTTATCCTAGCTTCGACAACATAATCCCAAGGTACGGTGTTGGATTTGAAGGGCGGTGTGGCTGCCACCGTCATAGTGAAGGGTGTTGTTACTTCTACCTCAAATGGAGTAGGTGTAACTGCAGGTGCTGTCACTTCGATTTTAAAGGGAGTTGGTGTGGCTACCTCAACTTTGACCGGGGGCTGTATCTGTACCACAATAGGAGTGAGCGTGACTGCAGGTTTCTTAGGGTTATCACTTTCCCGGATAAGCCCAATTGACCCCTCAGGATCCCATTCTTCATCAGTTTCTATCACATTTACTCCTTCACCCCTATGATCTGGAAGGGGATTGTTGCTTACATTGGGTGTGGCTTCCTTCGCCTGTGTGAGCACGTGATTTTTACTTATCGTATAATCCTACAAAAATCTCAATAAATTAATTGGTTTTATGGATTTTAGTTAAATTCTAATGCTATCTGTGAATTTATTTTACATTATGTGGCCATAATTCATCTTTTAAACGTATAAATGATTTAAGATGACTTAATTAGGTGCATAACCTTTAATTGTTATTTAACTGATAGCGAAATGTAAATTACCTGACACAGGATAGGTTAATGTTTAAACTTCTTGGTTTAATTACTTTTTTTCTTTAACAAAATAATGAAATTGAACTAGGAGTAAATTAAATAGTGTTATTTTAATTTATTAATTAAAAAAATACTAGGATTAGAACTAATTATTGCATTTTTAGTTTTAATTTAGGTTAATTTAATTAGTTGAGTTTGGTGTTGTTAAGAAATGAATTAAATGGACCTGGGCTGGAATTGCCCAGGCCCAAGTTACCTTCACCCAGTCCAGCCAAGTTAAAACCCCCACCCGTCCGGCCCCCTCCTTTTATCAAACGACCTCATTTTTTCCCCTTTCATCCCTAGCCATTGGATCTCATTGATCCAACGGTCCCAAACTCCACAATCCGATAGTATTTAACTGTTCCAAAGTCCTACCCCCCCCCCCCATTTAGTTAGAAGTCTAATACCCTACCCCCCCTTTCGTCTCTCTCCCCTATCCTTTAGAGACCAGCCGGAACCGCCGCAGTTCCACCCCCCACCGCCGTGCTCCACCGGCCGGAAATCGCCTCCGGCGGCGGAGATTCTCCAATCAACCCCAATTTCTAACCAAGTGATCCCCTATGTCTCCTTAATCACTTCCCGTCGTTAGTTTCCCCAAAAAACCAATCAATTTGCTTCAATTTCAGATCTGAAGTCTTAAAACCCTAGGAAATCCACAACCGGCCGATTTAGAGGTAATCAATGGTTTAGACCTTCATCAGTCAATTGCTCTTGACGAGAGCTATTGATTCATGAGGGTTTGAATCGTTTTCGAACCCTGCCGGAGTCTGGCCAAAGTCCGGCAACCTTTATTTTTTCCGGCAAATCATTTTAACGGGTATTTCTTTCTTCCCTTCATTATTTTATGTGATATTAAAGCCAAAAATCATGTGACCCCTATTTTCTTTAATTTTGTCTAAATAGCTTGCTGCCCGCGCATGTAACGGTTGTTCCCATATCCCTTTTTTAACTATGTGTTATCCTCTATAAATGACCAAACCCTGAGAACAATAAGCTTGATTTTAGTCGTTCAAAGGATCAGTCCCCTGTGATGTTGCATGTAACTCCCCGTCTCCTTTTACTGTTTTCAAACATTGTTGAAACGAGAAAGTTAATCACTATATGCTTTATTTTCATCTCTGTCCCTGTTTATGTTGGATTTATTTAGTTACTTGTTGAAAAATGTATTTGATTCTTGATTTTGCAATGAAGGACCAGAATTTGCCTTGTCTGGTATTCTGGAAGTTAGCTCATAACAATTGTTAATTTATTACTAACTGTTACGACTGCAATTGTTCAATATTATCCATAGTTGGGTTTTACTTTTGGTTTGCTAGAATATCTAATCATGTCTAATTATTTGTGTAAATTATAGGATAAATCCTATTATGAGTCATTTATGTTTCTTATGAATTACTAAGTGCATGATTTCCATTGAAAAATAGTAACAGAATACTTGAATTATACCTAAGTTAGAATTGCCATTTGAAACTAAATGATTTCACTCTCATCATTAGTTTTGAGATTGACAGTGTATAGTCATGGACTAACCCAATTTAATCTTAAGCATCAAGATTAACTTAGTTAATTATAACTTCCTATCAGTAACTTGTTTAACTAGTTTAACCTAGGTTGATAGTCTCTTAAACAATTAACTAAGTCCTAGAATCTGTTTAGGATAATTAATATAGGTTTCATTAACTAAACAAATCATTTAACTTAAGTTAAGAAAAATGGGTTGACTAACCTTAACTAAGCCTAATTAAACTGATTAAGTAAATAATTTCAACCTAGGCTTAATAATTGGTTAAGTCTCTGATTTTAGGTAATCAAATTGATTTAACTTAACTAAATCAGTTAGCTTAAGTTAAAGAATTAAATTGATTGACCTACTTTAATTAATTAACTTAAACATAGGTAATTAGTATGAAACTAACTCCAAACTCCTAATCAATTAACCTTTAAACTAGTTGACCTAACCTTGGTTAAAGAACAACTAGTAGTCACCCAAAGGACATAACTAGTGTTAGTTAACCAAAGTAAAGTAATAACCCAAGTGGTTAACCTTGATTACCCAATGGTAAATTCAGGGACTCCAAAGGGTACAATAGGTAATATAGACTTAGCAAATCAGATTTTTTAAGGGTGGAAAGATCTTTAATAGGTAAGAATATTCTAGAATAGGGGCAGCTGTCCAAAAAGATAAGGTTGACAGTTGTCATGTGTACTATTATGTACTATTTACAGCTTTTTGAGTGGGGAATATTCTAAAAAGATACTCCATTCCCAAATACCTATAAAGGGACTCTCTCTTCACATTTTTCTAAACCTTTTTTTGACTGCTGAAAATATGGGGACACACACAAAAAAAAATAGCAACTGCTTGCTAAAAACAAATTTCAAAATATCCATAGGAAAACAAAAAGAGAAAATCTTGCTATTTATTTTTAAAAAAAATTCATCAGTGCATCATTCTTTTGGATTCTCAGTTTCTAGTTCTTCCTTGATATCCTGATTCTGAGAGCTTTAAGTACCTATACTCGAAGTTCTTGGTTTGATTTTCTTGCTTGGGTTGTTCAGTTCTGTTTTTGGTTGCTTATATGCTTTTGGTTGCTGTTGAATCTTTTCTCCTCTTAGCTATTCTTTTTACTGCATGCCTGACCTTTATTTGGTCAGGATTTCTATTATTTTTCTCTTCAAAAGAGGTATGTAACCAAGAACTTTAAATGAAATTATTAAATTCAGAACTTGTGTTAACTTGATGTTGAATATTTCATTCTTGCTATGTTTTTGAGATCATGCTAAGCTGAATCTTCTTCTTTATTCTTGACCCATAAGTTTGAAGTAACAATAGTTAAGAAATCTGAATGTATACTCTATGTGTATGATATCTAAACCCTTGGAGTTATTCTGTTTTTTCTCTCAAATTGTTTAAGATGCATTGGGGTATTGCTAGATACTAATTTGAGGTAATCCATTTAGTATAAAATCTGCACTAGGATGTTGAGTCTGACCTTCTCTATGGTCAGATTTTTTCCATAAAAGTGCAGAAATATGCTTTTCAATTGAGTCTCTTTGGTCAATAAAGAGATGAAACAAGCAAGTCTCTAGATAGGTCAGATTATTGGCACTAGGGTCAGAATATGTTGCAGCTTAGGGGCTGGAAATCACCCTTTAAGAGGTATAAAGTATGTATTAAAGAAGGCATTAGAGTGAGGAATCTGAACCTTTGAATTGTCAGATTCATCCTCTAAAAATGCCTAAATAATCAAAGTTTCTACATAGTTTAGAATAATGTTAATATTAGCACTAAGGTAGATGAATTTGACTCTTTGATAGTCAAATTCATCCCATAACAGTGCATAAGTAGTTATTTAACTTGCTGAAATTATCCTTTCAACGGATACAAATGGGTAATCAAAAGGCTCTTTGGAGTAAAGAACCTGAATCCCTTACAATGATCAAATTTGTTCTCTAAAAAATGCTTAAAAAATCAAATTCATGGTATACGTATGTGTCGAATGTCAATAGATACAAAAGATGACATCCATGGAGTTGAATCAGACCCATTTTATGGTCAGATTCAGTTCGTGAAAAGCCTGAACATGTTTTGTTCTCTTAGTATGGAATAGAGCATCATTGAGTTGAGTCTAACCTCCTTTGCAATTAGATGCATCTTTATAAAATGCCTAAAGGTCCGTGGATGATGCTGTCCCAAGTAGAGAAAACTTTGGACTTATAATTCTAGGCTAAGGTTAAAAGATGCAGGATTGAAGTCCTTAAGGAACTGTTGAAGCTCGCACAGGAGCGGCAACATATTTTCGTTGTTTTTTTTATTACTGTTTTCCATCTTTTCTTTAGGGAAATGTATTGTAACAGATGAAATGTAATGAAATAGACTTTGTATTGATTTTAAATGTGGACTGGACTTATTCAATCAGTATTTAAATTTCAGTTCTAGTATGAAATATTTTGAAAAGAAAAACTGGGCTAACATGCTAAACATGTCTTATACAGTTTTTATTTTTCTCAAAATCATTCAAATGCATGAGCATGGGTTCACTACCTGAAAATGATTCCATTAAACTTGAAAAGGAAAGTCGTTAGGCATTTGATAATTAGGACCCGGTTAAAATTCAGCAGTGTTTTCTTTTAAGTCTTTCTTCCTACAATTTTTGTATTCAAACCCGTTCGTCTAAGTACCCCATGTAAATACTCATTGAAGCTCTGAAAAATGACTGCTTTTTGGTTTAAAAGATGTCAGTGTATCTAAAAAGGCGAATTTACTGGTCAAAGTGTTTTCTTAAGATTCCAGAATTTACAATAGCCTGTATAATTCAATATGCATGACTTGTGGATCAGTAGCATGTACTTAGGCTATTCAAAAATTGACAAAAATGTGCAATCAAATTTGTTATAGTTGAATGTGTCCATTTCGCTTTCTACATGTTATTTGTGAACTAGTATAGTTAGATCCTTCCTTATTAAGCATGCCTTAAATTGCTTCATATAACTTTATCCTCTTTGCAAAAATAGTCGAACTAGGATGGCCAAGAGTCGAAATGATTTGGAGTTAAAATATGGCCATAGCCCAAAGCATGTTATCTTTAGGCTATTGAACACCATTTTAGGCAATCCTTAAGTAGAATGAATACCTTTAGTTCGAAATTTGACAAAAATCGATCATTACCTCAAAATTATCTTAAACTACACTCGGGAGTGGAAAATCATGCCCCCTATCCTTAACTCCAAACAACTAATAAAATGCATGTAGCAACCACGGGTGCATTTCATGCGACGTGTTTGCCGTGTGCTCAAAACAACAAGCGCACGCCATCGTGACTTGTTTAAAGATAAATCCATAAAACATCCTAATTGAACTTAAAACCAAAACGCTCTTTCAAAAATAAAAAACGTGAAGAATAATTGAATAGCACCTCAAACAGGCATTCTAAAACTGTCACGACCCTAGTCTTGACTACGTAATCTACACTCGGGTGCGACAACTCATGTCCCCGACTTCAACTTCAAACTATATTAAAATCACGTGTTGCAATTGCGGGTGCATTTTATGTGGCGTAATCGTAACATGTCCAAAAGCATAACAAGTGCACGTTCTCGTGACTTGTTTTCAAGATAAATTCGTACTTATCAAAAGCGGCTAAATTTCAAAGAGTTTAAAATACGCAATAGGCTAAAACACGTAAATAATCATATAATTTAGGCCAAATATTAATAGTTAAGCGACCGTGCTAGAACCACGGAACTCGGGAATGCCTAACACCTTCTCCCGGGTTAACAGAATTCCTTACTCGGATTTCTGGTCGCAGACAACTTAAAACAGAGTCAAAATTCCTCGGTTTGGGATTTTTTTAAAATAGACGGTGTCCCCGAGCATCGTCAAAAATCCGGGTGGCGACTATGAAAACTAAAATAAATCCCAAATCCGAATAATGTCACTTTAATTGGAAAAACTCCCTTATTACCCTTCATTAATCCGGGGTAGTGAAAAAGGAGGTGTGACAGCTCTGGCGACTCTGCTGGGGAGGTCGAATCCAGAATCTCTGGTTCAGGGTTCAAGAATTCGAGCTTATATAACTGTTATATTTTGGCTTTCGTTATCTGATTTTTCGTGTTTAAATCTAATGTGCTAATTGCCGCATTTACCGCTTTGATATTATTTGAACTGCATATAAAACTGTGCTGAAACCCTTCTTCTCTGTGAGTCTTCTAAATCATCTGGGAAGTGTGCACTTCGTGTGACTTCTTTTCTGTTAGAGTCATCCAAATTTTAGAACGAGGTACGGACAAGTTGCAAAGCCGGTGAAGCTTCTGTATTCCCGGTACGCTGCCCCGACCTCGGCTCGAGCTGTCCGCTCGGGTAAGCCTTGTCTAGAACAAAACCCCACGATATAAACCTAGTATGACATAGCCTCATGCCAGATCCTTGGTAGGAACGTTTATTTGCATCATGTGCATTCGACTTAGGGGACTCAACACAGGGGTTGGGTCCGTCTAGGACAAATGAACCCAAAATGAAAGACTATCCTGATGTATCCTACATTGCTATGTGTACAACATTTTGTTATGGTTTGTTTGTTGACCGGCTATATAAAAAAATTAAATAAGCAACAAAAGGGGAAGAAAAGAAAAAGAAGATGACAGAAAAACCAAGAGAGGAATAGAATAGGAGATTTAGCCAATTTTTGAAAAAAAACGATATTCGAGGTCATCCCGAAACTCTGCCAAAATTTCTGAAAACACTATAAAATAAGTCGGTGCTTATTTTTTCAAAATTGTGTCGAGATTTCCCGAACTACGCATTGTTTGATTCTCATCGGGTGTGAGATACGTAGGCAACCCTCATCGGGTCCAACCTTATTTTCAAAACCAAGGTAGAAAATACGGTCGCAAAATTAGGTGATGTTGTTCTTGCCTAAAATAGCCAATTGTCCCAACGGGACGCCGGAAGGCTGTTTTTGCAAAAATAGTCACTTATACTCTTTTCGAAAAACTTTCGGCCCAATTAGCGAGCACAGCCCTAAAAGCTTCCAACCCGAAGTGTTGAGGGGCCGTATTCGCAAAGACGGTCCATTCCCTTTTTTTTTAAACACAAAAAATTATTACAAAACTTTTGCAAAAATGACACCTTTTTTTAGCCAAAACCTTGTTTGAATTTGTTTTCTTAATCAAAACATTCAAACAAATGTGCAGGATGAATACAGTTGAAAACACTCCCTTTAGGGCTGTCGAGGAACTTCCCGTGGGACTCCATATGTGGTGGAGCGACCTGGGGGATGTTAGTAGAAAATCTACCGTAAAAGCTTTGGGCGAACTCACTGGCCTTCTAAAAATCAAGCCGAGTTTGGATATCGTCGAAGCTTTAGTGTCATTTTGGGACCCTACCCACAACGTGTTCCACTTCAGACTTTGAGTTGACACCCACGCTAGAGGAAATGGCGGGGTATGCTGGTCTCAGTGACAATCTTAGAAGTCGGTATCCGGTGGCACCCAGGGCGGTAACTCCACCCCAATTCTCGTATCTTTTGAACATTAGTCGTGACGCCCAACACTCACACCTGTATGAAGGGTTCTGCACTTTCTATTTTCTGTACAAACGGTATGGAGATCCTCGAGGCTATGAAGCTGAAAATACTGGCCTGACTCACCACAAGAACCAGGCTAAATGGGAAGCTCGCAGAGGGTTAGCTTTTGTGGTAGCATTCCTGTGCACTTTAATCTGCCCCCGAGGTGACGGACTAATAGACATCGAACTGGTAGGGATGGCATATTTCATGACAAAAAACAATGGCACTCTTATACCAATGATCTTAGCCGAAATTTACAGAGCCCTAACAATTTGCCAGTCAGGGGGAAAGTTCTTTGAAGGGTGCAACCTGCTCCTACAGATTTGGATGATCGAGCACCTCTGTCACCGCCCAGGTTACATGAACTATGGTTTAACTGGTCTGAATTGTATTGAAGAACACAGTACTCGGGTAGAAGGCCACAAATTTCCTGAGGGCACAGAAGCTTGGCACTCACATCTGAGTTCATTGACCGCCGACTGAATTGAGTGGACTTTCGGATTGCTCCCTGTCGGCGAGGTTATCAATATGTCCGCTGAAGTGTGCTATCTTTTGTTAATGGGTCTGAGGAGTATCCATCCATATGCCCCACATCGGGTCCTACGGCAATTGGGTAGACAACAAGGCATTCCACATTATGAGGACTTAAGCCAACAAGCCTTTGAGTTGTGTCCGAGAGTTGCATTTCCGGAAAAGAAGGGTCCGTTATTTGGAACCAGTGCAGATTCTTAGAACCTTAGACTTGAGTGAGAAACTTATCTCAAGGGGAAGTAGAGCCAACTATATTTCTTGGTATGGTAGAAGAGGCCGAGAGCACCAAGAATCAGAGCGACCTGCGAAAAGACCTCACGTAAAACATTTTACGGAGCAAACACAAGAACATTGGGGTTGGCTAGAAAAGGAAAACAACTACCGAGCCACAATAAGTAAACTGGAGGCCCAATTCCGAGAACTCAAATTTGAAAACACTTTACAAACTGCTGCGGCCGAGGGGGAAAGAAACAGGTTGAACAAAGAAAATGAAGCCCTCAGAGCTCAAATTCAGAAAATGAGGATAGCCATTGAAAAGTCCGAAAGAAGTAGAGCCGACGAAAGACTTGCCACCAGACTCAGGCAAAACTTGCGTAGCTATGGAGACGATTTGGATAAGGCCGAGGAAGATTTTACCGAGCTCGAGCAAAGTTGGCAAAGAATGCCGAAGAAAGGGCAGAATTCGTGCAAAAATTGAAGAGAAAGCACGACCAAGAAGTTCTGGGTTTGAAAGAAAGAATGGCCACGTTTGAAAACGAGATGGCCGAACAAGCACAAAGGTTTAAGGCAGAGAGAGAACAATGTTATGACGTGATAGCCCAGCTGGAAGAGGAATTGCGACAGTTGCAAAAGCAGACTCACAAAGACGCCCAGGCTTTAGAGGCAAGATCTCAGCAGATTGGGCGTCTACTTCAGGAGAAAGGTATTATCAGACAAAGGTTCCGGGAGATAGCCGATTACATTGTCACCAAATGCCAGGAATGAGAAGACAAGACTCGGACCACCTTCTTCTCAGCGGTTATGATCTTCGTCCACAAGATAATGGATGACCTCTACCGTCTCCAAGAAGATATAGCACGCAGGCCCGTGGCAAGGCCGAACGATGCCCCACGGGTGCCTGAAGCAATGG
>MDKH01163583.1:0-50474 GCA_005239495.1 Nicotiana undulata | reverse complement strand
CGGCATATTGATGAGCCATTTGAATTTTCTTGAAATCCTAAGTTTGAAACTAAGGGGTTTTGGAGAGTGATTTCTAGTTTGGATGATGTTTTTAGTGTTCTGGGAGCTCGAGCAAGTCCGTTATGTGATTTGGGACTTGTTGGTATAATTTGTCGAGAGCTCGGGTGGGCCCCGGGGTCCCCCCGACCCCAATCGGGGTAAAAAACAAGCCTAATTCTACACCAGATATCACAAAAATATTCCGAACACACTCCTAAGTCCCAAATCACCTAACGAAGCTATTCGAACCATAAAATCAGCATTCCGAGGTCGTTTACCAATAAGTTAACTCTTAGTTGACTTTTCCCATTTTAAGGCTATTTTTAAAGGCTAAATGACTAAACTCTCACTACAACCATTTTGATTTCAAGCCTACCAACTCTAACACATCAATAGCAATATAACCAATCTATAACAAGTACATAAAAGCAATTAACTGGTGCATATCTCCTTTGTATGGAAATTCAGTGTATTTGTATATACCTTTGGCCTGATTATTTGAAAGGCATGCTTATTACCTTCTTCTTTAATTGAGCACTTATTAGTGATATCCTTTGTTCCTAGGTTGTTTCTTGTCTATTTCTTTGTTATTGTATATTCTTATGAGTTGCACAGATTATATAAAGTGCATATCATTTGCCTAAATCTTGTCGTTATTTCGTTGAGGTTATACTTGATACTTACTGAGTAAATAAAGTGAATTGTACTCATACTACACTTTTACACCTTGTGTGCAGATTTTGGAGTTGAGCTGTGATGAAAGTCGAGGACTAGCATTAAAGATGTACTAGCGTTCCAATTGCAATTTATATTTCTATTTATGCATATTCCAAATATATGATGTAATTTCTTCACACCAATAGTGTATTTATTAAACTTAGTGGCTCATGATTTATACTATCAGTTCAAGTTGTGCTATGTATTGGTCGGCTTACTTAGCGGGTTTAATTAGGTGTCGGTACGACTTGGTGTAATTGGGTCGTGAACGAGGGTTGAGGGAAAGGAAAATAGCATTGTTTCTGTTAATATGAAGATAATTTAAGCAAGGGGAAGATTTATTAATTCTATCTTGAGTTTTATGAATCCTAGTTATATTAGATTTTCTAGTATTTGTGGCAAACTCATAATCCCTATAGGTTTGAGAACCATTGTTCTAATACATTTTGGAACGAAACACTTATTGTCTTTGTAGTTCACTTCTAGTTTAGGACTATCTGTGATCTATAATGGTTGTAGTTAGGGCTTCTATAGATTGCATTGTGTTATTCTTCTTATTTGTAGTGAAAAACTCTATCTGCTTTTGCCCGAGAATTAGGCTTTCGGATCTTGTTAAATCCTTGTGTTCTTTTTCTTCTATATTTGAATTTTTGTGTGTGATTGTGTTTAGTTAGTCCGCGATCCTTCACAATAATATTAAATAATGGCTATTTTTTTACTATATTTCAAACTGTGATTACTTTTCAGTTATAGGACTAAAAAGTGGTCAACCCACACTATGTTTACTATAAATATTACTACTTTTTTCACCTCATGAGAAAGAATGGTGTATTTGAGCTGAATGGTTTTGCTCTTTTTACCTTTTCCATCAACAAAAACCCTTTTTAAGCATGGTAATTCAAATATGTACAACAATTTGAAAAGTTCCACTACAAATAAGTATTAATTGATGAATTAACATCTTCCTTTAATGAATTTTAACATTAAGAATTTGCATCTTAACAGAGTGGATGTCAGACCAATGATGTTGTATGGGGCTGAGTGTTGGCTAGTCAATATCGTTCATGTTCAATAGATGAAGGTAGCAGAGATGAGGATGTTGAGATGGATGTGCGGGCACACCAGGTTAGATAGGATCAGATTCGCGCAAGGTGGGTGTGGGCCTTATTGAGGACAAGATGCAGGAAGTGCGGCTTAGGTGGTTTGGTTCTGTGAGGAAGAGAAGCACAGACATCCCGGTGAGGAGGTGTTAGAGGTTGACATTGGAGGACCTATGGAGAGGTAGAGGTAGGCTAAAGAAGAGGTGGGGAGAGGTGATTAGGCAAGACATGGCACAACTTCAGCTAACCGAGGGCATGACCCTTGATATGAAGGTATGAAGGTCGAGGATTAGGGTAGTAGAGTTGGTAGTCTAGAGTGTTCAGAACATTAGTATTGGCACGCAGTCTCGCTTTTTGTTAGTAGTAGGTTTTTGTGCCTGCCGTTGTTTTCATTCATTGTTGATTACCTTATTGTCTTGTTGTTTTACTCTGCTTTTATATGGCTCTTTGGTATTGTACCTTCTTGTCTATATTTCTATTAATGTGGTGCTTATACTTTCCTGAGCCGAGGGTCTATTGGAAACAACCTCTCTATGCTCACAAGGTAGAGGTAAGGTCTGCGTACACACTACCCTTTCCAAATTTTACGGTGTGGAATAATACTGTGAGTATGATGTTGTTGCTGCTTGCTGTGTAATTGCTTTCAAGGTGATCATTATAAAATGAATCTTCACACATTAACGAAAGTTCAATTGCTCGCATCTCTGATCTCTCCAAACCACCTTTTAGAAAATCATTTTTTACATCTGCATATTTTGCGTTACCTATGAAAGCCAAGATCTTTTTCCTTACAGTTTTCATACAAAGATTCAAATGTGTTAGGTACTCTTGTATTTCGGATTCTATTATTCACTAAGAAAAAAGTTACAATTTTAACCATAGTGTCACCAAGTTAAAGAAAAATAGTCTGCGGATTCAGGATTTAAACTCTATGTCTTCAACTACAAAACCTTTTAACATTAGACACCTTACATTTTAAAGTTATGAGCATATATATTATTTTTATAATTTTAATGACCTTTTATATATAAATATTTACTCCGCGCCGTAATACTGACACTGCATCCCTGCTTCAAACACTACCATACAATCCTCTCCTTCAGTTAGCTTCGTAAACCCAAAAAAATAAATGATAAGGACACAACGAAATGGAAAATTCATATTTGCACCAATTTCTTATTGGTGTGGTACTGTACATTCAGCCTCTAGCAGACTTGCACGTGCAGTACTTAATGGTTTGTGGGACTAAAACATTCATAAAAACGCTGACTTGGTATCATTACAATTGTTTTTATTCAACCCCTTCATAATTTATGCACAAAATACTAAAGTCCACATGCGAAGTTAGAGCGGTTAACCAGTTTCCTGCACTCAGACACTGTTCTCTTGTATATATAATATAAACAGTATACGAAATGCTAAATCATTTCGCTAATCATGAATAACTTTGATCACGGTGTATAAATCGAGCCGAAAAATCACACCAAATTAAAAAATTAAATCAAACCGATTAAAAAAAGTTCGACTAAGTTTGTTTTGGTATTGAGTAAAAAAAACCTGAACCAAACATACATATAAATATATAATTTTTATATATACTTTTAAGATTTTATATAGAACTTTCTTTTAAAAAAATATCTATAAATATTTGGCATTCTTTACGGGAAATAATATTTAATAAATATAAAGTGCTCCATATTTATTAACTTTAAATAGTGGGTTATATGATCACTTTCTTATCAAGTATTATTGAAATGCGTCAATCTCTTTGTTTTTCCATATTCATACGTCAAGATCTATAAAATTCTATGTCTTTTTCGAATTCGAAGTGGTTATTATTATTTAGGTCTCATATCGATTTTTATGTTTAATAACTAAATTCGGTTAACATTAAAAGTTGACGAAAAATTATTGTCAGGCGACTAAAAGAATAATTATCAGATGTTACTAAGAAAATTTGTCCACAAGAATATTTTAATAGATAATATGTTTGTCAATTTTTAAAATTTTTACTAAACATATATTTACTTATGAAAAATAACAAAATAATATTGAAATAATATTTAAGTAATAAAAAACCCAAAAAGAATAATATAAAACCCGAATCAATCGAAACCGATATAGTTGGTTTGGTTCAATTCTGATAAAAAAAAATATACCGAACTAACCCGATCCATGTACACCCATAACTTTGACATATTCCTTTTCCTTCACCTATTCACTAGGGTCAATATCTTTTGTTTTAAACATGTACTAATTGATATATATGTCACATTGGCATAAAAAAAACATTATTCCTCTACAAGAGAAATATTATATTTCAAAATTCAAAATTTGTTTGGCTATACTTATTGTGTAGGCGTACATTGGCGAATGAATTTTTGCATAAAACTAATAATATATAAAATTTTGATTTTGAATCTGCCTCTAAAAATATAGATTAAACTCCTTATCTTAATATGGCTAACTTAGGCTTAGAAAACGTACATACAACAGTTATGTTTGTTTTCAATCCTACTGAAGTAAAAATGCAACGATATTACAAGTTGTGAAAAAGGGAGATGGGCCGGCAAATAATACTCATTCTAGTAAGTGGTTGGTGGTTGTATATTATAATGGGTATTTACGCTCATTTAAATTTTGGGTCCATCATGACTCTGGCTGCTGTACATTTCTCTAAATCCAAACTCATGACGGAGAGAAGGATAGCTCAGAGGCCAATCCCCCTCCATTAAAGAACTGGATATATTTCAACAAAATTGTTCTAAAAATGTTTCAATTGATGAAAACACACTGATATAGATCAGAAATTCAGAATAGAGTGATATTAAAATAAAGTAATCCAAAAACAGTTTTTATGGTAATTTGTGTGAACGAGTTATCTCTACGATGGATCTTTTTGTATCGGAGATGATTCTTCTTACATTAAATTAAAAGAGTTGTGTCAGTGACAACATAAAACAGACATGTCTACATGCACTACTTGTTTTTTGTCTTCCTAGAATTTTTTTTCCTCTTCTTGTTTTGTTTTGTTTTTGCCAATCTATGTTATGAGACAAGCTTGGTCCGGAAAGCCTGGATTCTCACAAAATAATTGAGTAGCAATATTTTATCATGCAAAAACAAATACGTTCATAACCTAAAAGTCAAATTGTTATGACAAAAACAAACTATTTTTCAAACTACCGCTGAAAAACATCACACATTCCTACCCCCAACAAAGTCTACAAACCAACTAACTAAGGCCTAAGCATAGGCAAATATTACAAAAAAAGCTGAACAGTAACACTAAAAACACAATTGCATGATCTAGAATAAACTTTGTATGTTATGTTACGAAGTTCCTAATGGTGATTGAAAATTTATTCCAGTTAATAGAAATAAATTTTGAATCACCAATAGTGATAACTTAGTTAACTCAGAGCGGACTATACCTACCTAGTAACAAACGCAATTTAAGCATAATTCTACGCTTTTCTCTTTTTGTTATGCAGAGGATTAGATCCAGTGGGAACTCTCCTCTTCTCGAATTTGAAATCTCGACCAACCCAAGAACTTGGAAGAGGTTGAAAGATGACTTGCTCTTTTCTCGGCGATGGACTGGAATATCGTGGTCGCTGCTGGATAGCCTCAATTCCTGGATAGGTAAAGAGGAATAAGACCAAGAAAAAATGCAAGAGATTCATCATGTTTGTATTTATTGAATGTTGTTTATAATTGGTAAAAATGCAGAAGGTGGTTGCACTTGGTAGATTTATATATGGTCATGCTTGGTCCATACCTTTATGTTAGGAAAATGATGAATAAATTCGTACACTCAAAAATTCTTTTCTTTAATGAATTCTTCATTTATTCTAGTTATATACTTATATTTTATGTTATATTTACACACGTTGGCTTAATGTTTCTTTTTTTTTTTTTTCGGGTAGAAGAGGTAGAGACCTACTTCTTTGTCCCAAAATGAATGATAAGGTTTGAAATGTGAGAACAATTTTTTTTTTTTTTTGGTAATAATTTGGACATTGATTCCTTAATTCTTTAAAAACTTAATAATTTAGAGGGAGAATTTCAAAGACCTCCCCTTATGTTTTTACTCTATCATACTGGCTTCCCTCGTGGTTTACGGTATTACACTTCACTCCATTCTTTTTTATTTTCTCGTAACAATTCTCTTTAAACTATTTTTCATTAATGTAAATATAATGATTTTTGATAAATCTATTATTTCTAAGATCAAATTCTTCAATTATGTATCTCTATTAAAATATCATATTTGACAAAATTCTTTAAAAATAAAAATAAATAAGACAGTTATCTAAAAGTTTTTTTTTGTGGAAGTTTCATGCTATTTTTATTTTTAAATCCCAAATAAAAATAGAGAGCCAGGAGATATCCCAAATCTCCAATTTGATGATACGCATCTACTAAACGCTTGCAAGCCGCTACTGTAACAACCACCTTCATCTTGCGATTGTGAATGCCCAATGTAAGAATTTGGGAACAACCCTAATTCTTGATGAAATATAACTTACGATTGCCCAATATAAGAATTTGGGAAAACCCCTAATTCTTGATGAAATATAACTTACGATTGCCCAATATAAGAATTTGGGAACAATCCTACTTCTTGATGGAATATAACTTACGATTATAAGAATTTGGGAACAACCCTAATTCTTGATGATATATAACTTACGGACTGAAGTTAGTTGAATTTTGGGTTATGTCTCAAAGAAGACTTGTAGGAGATGAAGGTTTTATAGGAATTGCCTTTCTAATTTTATTTATAAACTTGGAGGGTGAAAATCATTTACACCTTCCAACTTTTTTTAATAATCAAACTCTTTGCTCAACTTTGAGTAATAGACATTTTTTCTCCTCTTATCCTATGCAACAACTATTTACCCTTCACATATGTAATATATTTTATATAATAAAATAAAAAAATTCACGACCCAAAATCACCATAGGTTGTGATGGATCCTAACCCCACTTGCTAGGCAAGCCAATCATTAAATATTTTTTTATAATAATAAATACAGAGTAAAAGTGTCTGAAATTCGATCAATCATAGATAAATACCAAAATAATACAACAAATCCCTAGAACTGATAATACTGAGTCATGAGGTATAATATAGAATAGAATATTGCTAATCAATATACTGTCTAAAATAATAATAGTACTGAAAGATAGAAAGAATCACCAAGGACTACGATTATGCAGCAACTCTACTTCGGGTCTCAATCGCAACAACAACATCGCTCAACACTTAGTTGGGTCCGACTCTTGGATCTATACAATTAAGTGCAAAATATAGTATACATTGATCAGGTATACATATATGATATTTTCATATTAGTGAAGTTTTGCAAAAATCAAATATTGATCAGCTTTCATAATCAGTGTCTACGTCGTCAAGAGATAAACATGAGACAACGACCCTAGGGATGGATCTTTATATAGACGTCGCACGAACAACTCACGTGCTATAATCATAAAAACTGCACAGACAACTCACATGCTATAACAGCTCGACTTGCACAGACTAATCACGTGCTATCATTCCAGTCCATATCACATAAAGCATATGAAATACAACTTTGTGAAGCTTCTCATTAGAAAATGGAGCTAATAACAAATTGTTATCATCACCTGAAGCTCTTCTATTCACTCTGCTAATCACTGACGCATAACCCGAAACTTGGCTCAAATAGATTAGAGTAATAATTGAAAATCAAAGCACGAATATCATCTTTCTGAGTTACCGGATGTCCACCTTCATCTTTTAGTGCCTCTATTTGATTTTTTCTCCTATGCTCTGATGCCTGAGTGTGGAGGTAGTTTGATTCTTAAAGCAAAGTTATGGGTGTTAGTAATTCTCACACTATTAAATGTGATATTGTGATTAAAAAAATTTAATAAGAATTTAATACTACAAAAGGACAAATTTACCAAATTGTATTTTATTTATATTATTAAATAATAATTAGAAAGAATTATTACAAAAAAAATTAAAATAAGGGAGATAAGCGTAACATCGTAAAACCTAGGTAAATGATGGAGTGAAATGTAAGTGGAGGTCTCTGAAATTATCCCTAATTTAAATATACTACCCACCCACCCCCCACCCCCCAACCCCCAAATTTATTATTCGGACACTTCTTTTTTCTTTGTTCTATAAAGAGTGATATCTTTTTATTTTAAAAATAATTTAGCTTTAAACTTTATATTTTACCCTTCACAACATGGTTTTATAGCCATAAAAATGATATGACACGTTTAAAATCATATTTCCCAAAAGTTTTTCTCTATTTTGTTAAACTCGTGCTCAATCAAGTATCTTTCACATAAATTGAAATAGGGGGAAATTTATTTTTTTATTTTTTGGTGCAGAGTATCCTTTATTTATTTATTTATTTATTTTGTGACAAAGATAACATTCAAATAAAAGATTTACATTGTCAACGGACAAACTGAAACTCATAGGTCTGATCAACACTCAGCGATTTAGTCCACATCGAGCGAACTCATAATAAAGACTACATTGCGCGATCAAGTTCTTTGTTTCTATAGCAATTCATTTGATATGTAAAGTTGTTCAATTGATCCAGATATCCCAGAAATAAGGTCTGCAACTCAATGTTATAGCCTTTATGCCCTCACTTCACAAAGGCATGCATAATGGAGATCTGAGCATCCCGTTGTATGGGTCAAATCAGACTGAGGACTAAGTCGTGCAGAATTGTATGAGGAGAGTGACTTGGATATTGTTAAGAGTGGTGTGATCGGGGTCGATTAGTAATTTCACGAGTCGAACAACTCGACAACCGATAGGGATCAAGGTCGAGCAGTAGAGTTAGAAACAACGACTAATTTTATATTAGGATCCACATAGAGAATATTCCACTGAATATCCTCTCTGTTTGTACTTTTAGAGTTCTTTGGGACTATTCCATACAAATAGAAAGAAATAGGAGGAAAAAGACATGTAATATACCATATGATAAGGACACTTGTAAAGGGATAAGCTCCCAGAGAAAAAATACAAAGAACTACTTTTACCAAGATTCATTCTTTTTGTGAACTTTTATATTGCCCTTTCCATCAGATCCAAGAAAGTGCATGATATTGTCGCGCCCCCTTTTCCTCGCAAAATCGGATTTCGACATTTTCGAGACAACTCCCTTCCTTTTGTGATGGGGTAATAGATTTCAAGAGTCGCCACCTAACGGATTAAGATGTGTTAGGGCACCTAGAGCAGTAAACGGGATTAAAGGGGTCCTAGGTTTTTTAGCCTATAGGATCATTCCATGCAATACTTTGTAACTTCCCCAAGTTGGTGTGCTACTCATAGTATAAGTGCACGGGTCATCATTTTCATTACTACCCAATTAATATCTTTCAGTTGTTACCTAAGCGTTCTAATATCTTCTAACTCGTTCCTTATGCGGGCACTATCTGTCCACTTACCTATGATCCTGGAGGTATTTAGGGTGGTTCTAGACTAAGCTATGTTGCTCAAAATGAGAAAATCTAAGCGACAAACAAAAATTCATATAGGACTATCATGTAAAGAGAAAATAAGGGCTCATATTGACCTCCACAAGTAGACAACAAATGCACGCAATTGAATCAACAAACTTTATTGATTTTAGAATCCTATAGGAAGGATATCTAGATGAGCAGAAAGCAGAATATGAAGAAGCAGTTTGTTAAGGCGAGCATCGGGACCTAGAAATTTGCCTACTGACTTTATTGAGCTTTGAATCTGGGCACTTCCAGACACCAAAATGTCACAATTTTAGGCCCAGAATCATTAATAACCCTACAGATTTGTCTAAGTGATAACCATAACTGATTAACAGAATCCTATAGGCATGGTATCTACAACTATTAATTATAGACCTATAACATGGTTTCTAAGTGAGTTACTGATTTTAACTCATAAAGACAGGTTTTATCCTTTTTAGAGCATATATGCATGCTTTCTAATTTGCAGAATTGATTTAACTCCTATAGACATGATCTCTAAATGTTGACTTGATTTAAACCTCTATAAGCATGATTTCTACGTTCACATACCGATTTCACCCTATAGGCAGGGTATCTACTAGTTTAAATCTTATAGACATGATTTCTAGATTTTGAAACTGATTCTTTTTTATTCCTATAGGCATGGTATCAAAGTTGAAACTGATTTTTTTTATTTCCTATAGGTGTGATATCTATTAATCACATGTGGGAAAAATTTTAAGCAAATTGTCAGGAAAGTTTATTAATTCACACAAATAGGATCCTATATACATGATCACTAATGCACGTTGGGATTCGAAATATGTGTAGATCCTTTGAACATGGATTTCTAATGAAGAATTAATTGAAGACCTATAGGCAGTGTCTCTAGCATGCTAAAAATATGAAAATGTAGAGTCACAAATAGTCAGGAAAAAAAATTCTATAGGCAGGATCTCTAAACAAGTAGTAGCATTCATATAATAAACCAACACAATAAACCTATATGCAGGATTTCTACCCAAGTTTTAAACAAAGATATAGAAAAAAAACTCAGTTTTTACTAATAAGCCCCAAATTTATTTATTACAAAGATTATTACAGCTCAGAGTGAATAAATTACATAACAGTATCCATTACACTACAGGGAGCCTTAGCAGGCCAATATAAACCTGGGAACCAGGCCTTCAATCATAGCATCTTTGAATCGTAATGGGATCCATCCATGGCACATAAAATTAGGTTTCTGGTGTGTCAAAGTTCCCAAGGCCTCAGGAACATACTCACACCAGAACCTCATTAAAAAAAACAGTTCAGAAAAGATTGGAAAACCAGCCCCAATGTGTCAGAGTTCGGAGGAGTCTCAAGGACCCTAGGCAATGCTCACACTGGGGGTGGTAGGAAACTAAATAACAAAGAGTAGAAGTTTGAAAACCAGTACATAAAGGGTAAGGGGGATATGTTAAGAAAATAACTTAATTTTCAGGAGCAAACAGATTCAGATTGCAGGATTGCAAACAGAACTGCACCTAGAAACAAACAGAATTCATGTTCAGCACATGGTTCAAGCAGGTTGTCGTTTGTTTAGGTTAGATATTCATATCATTATTCAAAGCAATCACAAAAGCAAGAACACTTGAATTAAACATACATAATTAGCCACATATTGATTACATACTTGTAGTATCTAGCAAAGTTCAGAACTGACTTAAGAAGAATTTCACATTATTGAGGATAACTTAGTTTAGTACCATCACTAAGTGGAATCATGTAGTCACATAGCAAACAGAATCATGCTGAAGATTGAAACAGACTAATTAAACAAAGCATATAGAACATAATAGAATACTAGGAGTTAAGGCATACCAGTCGAGAAGAAAGCAAATAGGAATGCAATAGTAGCTAAATTCAAGAGAATCTGGCCTTGGCTTCCAGTCGGCCAAACAGTGCAGAAATCAGAATAGTAGAACAAAGGGAGAACTTAAGTTTTTTTTTTTTGTTGTTGAGAAAAACAGAGAGCTTGAGAATTTTTAAGTTGTTCAGTGAAGAAGTTGTAAAGAGTTTTTGAAGCAGAACAAGGTAAGGGTTTTTATAGCATACAATAGAGTAAGACAAATAAGGTATGAAAATCAATTACACACAAATAAGGTATGAAAATCAGTTAATCAATCAATTAAGGTCATCATGAATCAATTAATAGGTCAGAACAAGTAAGTATCACTCAATTTAAGGAAAATCTCACACGGAATAAATCAGTATCTAAGAATGAGTTTAAATATCAGTTAATCAATCAATTAAGGTCATCATGAATCAATTAATAGGTCAGAACAAGTAAGTACCACTCAATTTAAGGAAAATCTCACACGGAATCAATCAGTAGTAAGAACTAATTCAAAGATCAATTAGGAGTCAGAACACAAAATCGGCCAGTAGCACGGGTACATAAATAAGGTAATAACAGATAAGAACTTAATAAGGAAATACGGGTACTAAATTCAAACCCTAACGTAGGTAAGTAAATCAATTAACACTTTAATTGATAGAGTTAAAAGTAAACGAGCAAAACAGTAGAATAAATAGTCGAATAATTGAAATCCTAAGACATATAAAGACCTACAAATGAAACTTAGTTGAACCAGGTGAAAATCGATCAAAAAATAAATGAGAAAAAACAGAGATGAATACATTTTAAATGTTAAAATATTTTTTTGCAGAAATCCATTAGAAAACAAAACCCTAGCTTTTAGGGTAAATAAAATCGGTTAACAATAATGGAAAAAATAGAAAATTTTGAGGGAGAAATACCAAACAAACACAAAATCGCTTCAGATCTAAAGAGATCTAAACAGATTCAACCAGAAAATAGCTAGGTTCATGAAAATAAACATAAGTGAATCAAATCTGGTTTGAACGAGAGATTTGAAACCATAAAAACACGAAAATATTCGTACTCACATATGTCAGAGTGAACCGAGACGAATTAATCAAGAAATAAGAGACTTTGAACCAAATTTGGTTCGAGTCTCTTGAGATTCACCTCAAGTAACATGAAAATCATATAACCAGTAGAGAGATGAGGCCATATAAAGCATGGAAATTGCAGGAAAACCCCATGAATCAAGGGAGATTTGTGACGGCGGGCTAGGTTAGAGGGGGGTGAGAGAGAAGAGAGGAGGGAAGGGGATGGAAAGACGATTGGTTGGGGGAAATGAGGGTAGGGTTTTAGGTTTGGTATAATTAGAAAAGGAAGGTGGATTCTGGGCCGTTGATCTTCTGAGATCAACGGCCAGAATTAAATATAGGTGGGGCGGGTTATTGGACGGGTAGGGTAATGGGTCAGGGTTATGGTTTAAGATAATCTGGCTGGATAGGGTATTGGGCTATTGGGTAGGTCCAAAAATTTTAATAAAAAGGGCTATATTTTAAATACCCACTTAAATTAATAAAATAATTAATAAATGATGAAAAAATGTTATTTGTATATTAAAATAATTTTAAATAATTACTTAATATTATAAAAATATAAAAATTTATTTTCCGTGTAAATAAAGTAATTATGCATACATGGGCTATTATTGCAAAGTTATTCCATTTACAACCTAAACATGTAAATATAATTATGCATAAAATAATTAAAGCTTGATATAAATTTAAATGATAAAATTAAGCAATAAAATTCTTATAAAATTGTTTGTTATGCAATTAGTAATAAAATGATGGGGTAAATTAATTAAAAATCCTTTAAAATTTTCAGAAAATTATGAAACAATGCTAGTTGATGCTCATGCATTATTTTGAAAATATATATATGTATTTTGAAAATATATATGGGCAAAATTGGGTATTAACAACTGCCCCTCTTTACCCGCTAAGGATGAAAGAGTTGTCGGGTAAATATAGGATAGTCAATTTTGACCGAATAGAGTGATTTGAGAGATACTGGCCGCATGTAGTTCTGGATCCACCGATGGAATAACCCGATGGGGTTGTCACAAGGACGGATACAAGGTTTCAAATAGGTGAAACGGTTATGGTGAGCGGTCAGGTTTAAAATAATTCGAATGGACTATAGCTGGATTGATCCTGTTGGGATAACATTTACTCATTGGGTATCGTGCAAGTCAAAAGATGTACTGCAAGCATATACGTATAAATTTGCGTAAATTTATACATGATGCAAATTCCCTTCAGACCATGAAAATTATCTTTGGACGGTTAAGGATGACGTCCTTGGACCATGACGTCCTGGGCCATGAATTGTGCGGTAAGAGATTCCCAGGCCATGAAATGATGTTCTCGAGCCATGAAAATGATGCCTCCGAACCATGATGCCTTTGAATAATGATGTGCAAGTTTGAGAGATCCTCAGGCCATGGCATGATGTCTTCTGGCAATGAGGATGGTGCCTTCATACTGTGACGCCTTCAGACAAGTTGGCTATATTTCAGCCCATGAGGTGCAGAGGCATGATGCTAGAAGTAACAAGACATGGATTAGTATTGTATGAATTTGAGGGAAGAGCTTAGCCCAAGAGAAGAGAACAATGCAAGAGAGACAGTGCTTAGTCTCGTGTGAGATTCGAGACAGTGCTTAGTCCCATGCAAAGAGAAGGCAGTGCTTAGCCTTATGCAAATAGAGAGGCAGGGCTTAGCCTCATGCAAAATTCGGGACAGTTCTTAGTCTCATGCAAAGATAAGGCAGTGCTTAGCCTTATGCAAATAGAGAGGCAGGGCTTAGCCTCATGCAAAATTCGGGACAGTTCTTAGTCTCATGCAAAGATAAGGCAGTGCTTAGCCTTATGCAAATAGGGAGGCAGGGCGTAGCCTCATGCAAGATTTGGGACAGTACTTAGTCCCATGAAAAGAGAAGGCAATGCTTAGCCTTATGAAAATAGGGAGGCATGGCTTAGCCTCATGCAAGTTTCGAGACAATGCTTAGTCCCATGCAAAAAGAAGGCAGTGCTTAGCCTTATGCAAATAGGGAGGCAAGGCTTAGCCTCATGCAAGGGTCGGGACGGTGCTTGGTCCCATGCAAAGAGAAGGCACTGCTTAGCCTTATGCAAATAGTGAGGCAAGGCTTAGCCTCATGCAAGGTTTGGGACAGTGCTTAGTCCCATGCAAAGAGAAGGCAGTGCTTAGCCTTATGCAAATAAAGAGGCAGGGCTTAGCCTCATGCAAGAGTCGGGACGGTGCTTAGTCCCATGCAAAGAGAAGACAGGGCTTAGTCTCATGGTAAGTTTTGGACAATGCTTAGTCTCATGCAAAGAGAAGGCAGTGCTTAGCATTATGCAAGTAGGGATGCGGGGCTTAGCCTCATGCAAGGGTTGAGGCAGGGCTTAGCCTCATGAAAAGTTTGGGACAATGCTTAGTCCCATGCAAGGTGAAGAGTGAGAGTGCAGTATTCTTAGCTTAAAATGTGTTTTATGCATAGCGATTGTGTCATCGCGACGGTGTTTATCATGATGATATAGTCCTGCATTCAAAGAAAAATTTGTGAGTTTTGCGAGGGAGGTTGGTTCGTGCCTTTGCTTTCTCGATTTGCTCTGCTCTGTCAGAAGATCCTGTTCGAGCTATTAGGGTAGCATTTGCTAAAGCGGAATTTCTTTTTCAAAAGCATGCGTGCATAATTTATAAAGACATAGTAGTATATAATAGAAATTAGTTAGATGAACCAGTAACTATGACCTAGCTAGAGACATTGCGACTTCTTCTGCCGTAGAATATTTAGGAGGACCCTCAAAATTCTGCCCCAGTTAATTAGATGACCTTTATGACGGCTCCATATGTTGCGGTTAACTGAACTTGCTTCGGAATTTTGAGGGTCCTCCTCAAAATTCTGCCCCAGTTTCTGATTTTGGGGGAAATAGAAATTTTATTGAATTGTGACCGAACCCACAAGGCTGCCTACGTATCCCCTCTTAAACGGGAATCAAGTTGAGCGTAATTTAATTTACATTATATAAAAATGCAAATGGTTTACACATAGTATCTTTTGACTGCATTTGACTTGATTGGCTTTGGCCAGAGCTCCCCGTCCATCTCTGCGAGTATGAGTGCCCCTCCTATCAGTACTCTGTGATCCATGTAAGGACCTTGACAGTTGAGAGAGAATTTCCCTTTAGCTTCATCTTGATGCGGAAAGATCTTTCAGCACCAGATGCCCCGGTGTGAACTGTCTTGGCTTGACTCTTTTGTTGAAGGCTCTGGACATTCTGTTCTGATAGAGCTGACCGTGACATACTGCATTCATCATCTTTACGTCTATGAGGGCTAGTTTCTCATAGCGGCTCCTTATCCATTCTGCGTCACTGAGTTCGGCTTCTTGTATGATTCTCAAGGAAGGAATTTTTACCTCGGCGGGAATGACATATTCAGTACCATAAACTAGTAAGTAGGGAGTTTCCTCAGTTGATGTGCGGACTGTGGTACGGTATCCCAATAAGGCGAATGGTAGTTTCTCGTGCCATTGTTTGTGATTCTCTACCATTTTCCTTAGTATCTTCTTAATGTTTTTGTTGGCAGCTTCTACGGCTTCATTCATTTTAGGCATGTGCGCCGTTGAATTCTTGTGCTTGATTTTGAAAGTTTCACACATGGGTTTCATCAGATCACTATTGAGATTAGTCATTGTCAGTGATGATGGATTCTGGAACTCCAAATCGACAAACGATTCGGTCGCGGACAAAATCCGCAACGACCTTCTTGGTCATAGCTTTGTAGGATGCAACTTCAACCTATATGGTGAAGTAGTCGATGGCCACTAAAATGAAACGGTGCCCGTTTGAGGCGGCGGGCTCTATTGGACCAATGACATCCATTCCCCAGGCAGCAAAGGGCCACAGTGAGCTTATTGCATTAAGCTCGTTCGGTGGCACTCGTATCATGTCTGCATGTATCTGACATTGGTAGCATTTCTGAACATACAACATGCAGTCTGTTTCCATGGTCATCCAAAAGTAGTCGGCCCTGAGTATCTTCTTGGCCAAGACAAATCCATTCATGTGTGGGCCGCAGGTTCCGCATGTATCTCCTCGGGCAATTTAGAAGCCTCTTTTGCGTCAACACACCTTAATAGTCCCAGATCAGGATTTCTTCTGTATAGGGTTCCTCTGCTTTGGAAGAAGTGATTGGACAACCTCCAAAGTGTGCGTTTCTAAGTATGGTTTGCATGCTCCGGGTATTCTCCTTTCACCAAATTCTCTTTGATGTCGTGGAACAAGGGTTTTCCGTCCGTTTCTTCTTCAACGTGAGCACAATACGCCGACTGGTTATGGATCCTTACTGGAATGGGATCGATAAAGTTACTGTCTGGATGTTGTATTATTGATGACAAGGTGGCCAATGTGTCAGCAAACGCGTTCTGAATCCTAGGGACATGCCGAAACTCTATCTTCGTGATCCTCTTCTTTATCTCTTGCACATGATGCAGATATGGTAGTATCTTGGAATTCTTGGTATTCCACTCTCCTTGTCCCTGGTGCACAAGTAGATTTGGATCGCCGATCACTACTAGTTCCTGAATGTTCATATCAATGTCCAGGTTGAGCCCTAATATGCAAGCTTCATATTCCGCCATGTTTTTAATGCAGGGTAACCTGCATTTTGCAGACACCGGGTAATGTTGACCATTTTTTGATACCAAAACGGCTCTGATACCTACTCCTTTGAAGTTTTTCGCCCCGTCGAAAAACATTCTCTAACAATCATAGGCTTCAACAATGTCTTCTCCTACGAATGATACCTCATCATCAGGAAAATACGTTTTCAGGGGTTCGTATTCTCCTCCCACCGGATTTTCAACGAGGTGGTTTGCCAATGCTTGTCCTTTGAATGCCTTATGAGTTACATAGATGATGTCGAATTCACTCAGCAAGATTTGCCACTTGGCCGGCTTCCCAGTAGGCATGGGCTTCTGAGAGATGCACTTTAGGGGATCCATTCTCGATGTGAGATATGTCGTATAAGCACAAATGTAGTGCCTTAACTTCTGAGCTATCCAGGTTAGAGCGCAGCAAGTGCGTTCTAGTAGAGAGTACCTTGCTTCATAAGGAGTGAACTTCTTACTCAAGTATTAGATGGCCTGTTCATTTCTTCATGTCTCATCATGTTGTCCCAGAACGCAACCGAAAGCTCCATCTAACGCTGCAAGGTAGAGTAGTAGTGGTTTACCCGGCTTCGGCGGGACTAAGACTGGTGGTGTGGACAAGTATTCCTTGATTTTGTCAAAATCCTATTGACAATCCTCGGTCCAACTAGTTTCAGCATCCTTTTTCAGAATATTGAAAATCGGCTCACATATTACTATGGAATGTGCTATGAAACGGCTGATGTAGTTGAGGCGTCCTAGGAAACTCATCACATCGTTCATGCTTTTTGGTGGTGGTAATTCTTGGATAACTTTGACCTTTTATGGGTCCAACTCTATTCCCCAGCGACTGACGATGGATCCCAACAACTTTCCGGCAGGAACCCTGAATGCACACTTTGCGGGGTTTAGCTTCAAGTTGTACTTCCGTAGCCGGTCAAAGAATTTCCTCAAGCCTGCTATGTGATCTGCAGACTTTGTGGATTAAATGATGACATCATCCATATATATCTATATCTTTTTATGTATCATGTCTTGACAAATGGTTGACATGGCCCTCATGTAGGTGGCCCCAGCATTCTTTAGACCGAATGACATCATTTTGTAGCAGTACACTCCCCATGGTGTAATGAAGGCTGGTTTCTCGGCGTCTTCTTCATCCATCCAGATTTGATGGTAACTTGCGAAGCAATCTACAAAGGATTGGCGTTCATGCTTGGCACAATTGTCGATCAGGATGTGTATACGGGAAATCATCCTTTGGGCTTGCTCTGTTGAGATCCCGATAATCAACAAAGACTCTGACTTTTCCATCCTTCTTCGGAACAGGCACAATGTTGGCTAACCAGGTCGGATATTCAACTATCCTGAGGACCTTGGCTTTGATCTGCTTAGTAACTTGCTCCTTGATTTTCAGGCTCATACCTGGCTTGAATTTCCTGACTTTCTGCTTTACCGGCGGACACATTGGGTTCGTGGGAAATTTGTGGGACCCTATTTTTGTGCTCAATCCGGTCATATCGTCGTATGACCATGCAAAAATGTCCTCATATTCTTTCAAGAACCGAGTGTATTCTTCTTTCTCTGACAGTGACAAATGGATGCTTATGCAGGTTTCCTTGAGGGTTTCAGAATCCCCTAAGTTTACTATCTCGGTCTCATCCAGGTTGGAATTGTTCTCAAAATGCTCTACTTCTATGACAATCTCCTCAGGTATTGAATCCTTTTCTTCTATTTCTTCTGAATCACTGTCCTTTTGTTGCGTTGTCTCATTACATGTCACAATTGTCGGTTCATCAAGATAGGAAATAGTAATGTTGTAGGGATAAAAATATGAAAGAAAAGTAGTAATAATAAAACATCAAGCCATTTAAAGCGTCAAACAAAATGATTTTCAATAACTCAAAATAACGTTTTTGGAACATTGAAAATATTATTTAATACAAAAGAAATGCAAAAGTGGAAATCATTTTTTTTCTAGAAAAAGTAAACAATGCTATTCAGTCTTGCTACCCTGGGACTCGTCGGGCCCTTGATGGTCTAACAGTCCAATTCTTGAGGAATGCTCCTCTTTCCACATCTTGGATGGTAGGACCTTCCTCCTCGACGATCACACAGCAGTCCATATCACCAACTTCCAAGAACAAATTCCTCAATGCTGCCAATGCTTCTTCTTCCTCTGATCCCCATATGACATCGACTTGATGGAAGGTCTGACTTAAGTGCGGCACTGATTGCTCAAGAGGGTAGTATGGACCATGCCATGGTGGTGACCAATCATCGTATTCCTTCCAGGTGTACTTGATGTTTTAGACTTCAATACTGCACAATATTATAATTTAATTGTGCAGTACCCAATTTTCGAGTGTTGTCTAATAAGAAGAACCTGGTTCTTCTTAGTCTACTACTTACTACTATTTGCGGAATAATTAAGCAGTAATAGTAAAGACACAGAGATTTTTACGTGGAAAACACATGGCTCAAAAGGTGAAAAAACTACGACCTACTCCTCAGTAGGATTTGCTCAAAACTCTTCACTAAACTCTGAGCCAAAAACGGACTTACAAAATAAACTCTTTTGTAATCCTAGGACTAACTCTAATCCTCTTTATATCAACTAGCCTCTAGCTAATTTCTACAGAATTCAAGCTAACTCTAACTTGATCAGTTTTTACCTATTACAATTGCTTCTATGAAAGTTGATAAGATACAGTATTTAAACTCCTACTTCAACCAACTAGACTCAATATACAAACGATGAAACGGTTTCTTCTAGTTTAGATGTAGCCTTTGTATCGCACAACAATTCTTCTTGCAAAACCTCTGGAACTTTTGCTTCAGAACTTGATTCACTTTTGCACTTGTGTGTCACCTCTTTCAGCAGTAATACATTGATTATTTATAGAGTCCGTTTGTTGAGTCCATGATTCAATTCTAATCCAACTCTTCCTTGGTAAACGAGTTTGATTGTAACTCAACTTCCTTCCTCTATTTCTGTCCTAGCTGAAAGCAACTTCTATCTTCTCTTATCAATTTGCAAGCTTTTCGTATTAGGAGACATTCTCTTAGTTCTTTGATGCTTAGCAATCACTGATATCTCCTAGACTTGTATGATTCGTGATCCAACTGCTTCATTCAGAAGTGTATGCCATGATGGACCTGGTTCAACTGGACACCTTTTGTCAATCTTCAAAACCCATTCAGTGACACGGGCCAACAGTACTCATACCCCAGCCCAAAGGTTGTGCCATAGCACTTCAGCTGTATTTGCTTGGAGATACCCTGAAGGTTTTTGCTGAGCCCCCTGCTAGGTTCGTACCCTTGCCATGCCAATATGCTTTCTATCTTGCTACTCCACAACTTATCCTTTTCGATTGCGTTAACATGCTCGATACGATGGTAGGTTTCTCCACCTAACTTCCTTTTGTTTTCTACCACCGGAACAGTCTGACTGGTTTAAATGGGGTTGCTCCTATATCCATGGATGATCACTTCTTGGTGGTTCCATTTGAACTTCAAATCCTGGTGCAAAGTAGATGCTACAGCCCCATCGGCATGTACCCAAGGCCATCCCAACAGCAAATTTTAGGAGGCGGATATGTCCAACACATTCAACATCAAACCAGGTAGGACCCATCTGCAAGCAGAGATTAGTTTCTCCAATGGTAGCCCTATGAGACCCATCGAACGCTTTCACGTTCATAGTCCCTGCTCGTATCTCATATAGGCCCTTGCCTAACCTCTTCATCGTTGTCAACGGGAAAATGTTGAGGTTGGATCAAAACTCTGGTGATAAACTTATCTTCACATTGCACTGTGATCTGCAGTGCCCTATTGTGGCTCAATCCTTCAGGTGGCAACTCGTGCTCATGGAAAGTGATCTTGTGGCTTTCTAGCACCTGCCATACCATGTTGGCCATTTCTCCGCTAGTGATGTTGTTGGGCACATATGCTTCATTCAACACCTTCATCAGAGCATTCTTGTGTGCCTCGAAATTTTGCAATAATGACAAGATGGATATCTGGGCGGGAGTTTTGTTTAGATTATCAACGACAGAGTACTCCCTTGCCTGCACCTTCCGACCAGTCTCAATAACGGGTAGTTTGCTGGATGCTTGCTTACTGGTTTCTCCCAAATGTTCAGGTGTATAAACCCTTCCTGTTCTGGTCATTCCTTGTGCAGCGCTGGACTCTTCCATTTTTGCCTTTCCCTTTTTTCTAGCTCCGGCTACATAATCCCAAGGTACAACATTGGAACTGAAGGGTGGCGTGGATGCCACCGTCACAGTGAAAGTTGTGGCCACTTCTACCTCAAACGGGGTGGGTGTAGCTGCAAGTGGTGACACTTCTACTTCAAAGGGGACCGATGCGGCTACCTCAACTTTGACTGGCGGCTGCAACTGTACCACAATGGGATTGAGCATGACTGCAGGCTTCTTAGGGTCATCACCTTCCCAAATAAACCCGATTGATCCCTCGGGATCCCACTATTCATCAGTTTCTATCACATTGACCCCTTCAACCCTATGATTTGGGAGGGGATTGTTGCGGACATTAGGTTCAGTTTCCTTTACCTGTATGAATTTATTATCAATTAGTGTTTGGATCTTGTCTTTCAAGGTGCTACACTCATCAATAATTTGTCCCTTCATACCGGAATGGTACGCACAAGTCTTGTTTGGATTGACCCATTGAGATGAATTTTCCATTGCCACAGCGGGAATATGGGTGACATATCCAGCAGCTTTCAACCTTTCGTACAACTGGTTGACGGGTTCAGCAATAGCGATGTACTGTCTGGGTGGTTTGCGGTCAAAATTGGGCCTGAGTGTTTGGTAGTTTTGACGAGTTGGAGGTGACTGATAATAGGATGGTTGGGTATTATATGTGTGGTAGGAGGTAGCAGGTTGGGAATATATAGGAGGTGTGGGTTGAGGTGTTTGGTATACAAATGGAGTCTTCGGACCTTGGGAAACCATTACTGTTCCCACTTCTTTCTTTTTCGATATGCCACTTGATTGTAGTCCTTTGTTTGTGGCCTGCAGTGCCTCGAAGTTTGTCACCATTCAACTTTTAATACACTCCTCGATCCTTTCTCCGAGCTTGATGATATCGGAGAACTTATGATTCTCAATGACCATTAGCCTTTCGTAATATTCCGGATCCCATGCCCTGACAAAGAACTTGTTCATCTGTTTCTCATCTAACGCCGGCCTTACCTTTGCTGCTTCTGACCTCCACCGAGTAGCATACTTGAAGAAAGTTTTAGTCGACTTATTCTTGAGGTTATGGATATAGAACACATCTGGTGCATTCTCTGGGTTGAATCTGAACCTGTCCATGAAATATGATGCCATGCTCACCGAATTAGCCCATTTCTTGAGATTCTGGCTTATGTACCAAGAAATGGCATCTCTAGTAAGGCTTCTCATGAACAACTTCATGCAAATCTTTTCGTCTTTTATGACCCCCACGTGCTTGTCACAGTAAGTTCTCAGATGAACCTTGGGGTCACCCGTTCCATCAAACATTTCGAACTTGGGAGGTTTGTAACTTTCCAGCAGTTCCACATCTGGCTGTATGCACAAATCTTCGTAACTCAGACCTTCGATCCCTTTACATCTTTCAACACTCTGAACTCGTCTTGTTAGTTTCTTGAGCTCCTCATCCATATTCTTGATGAGCAGGTCCTTCTCGGCGGATTCTGGTGTATATGAGATTGGTTGAGTGGAGTGAGGTAACGTTTCCACGTATATAGGGTTGTTTTGGTGAATGCAAGGAGTTGGGCATAGTGATGATCATTGGTTGAGTTTTGGGGTTCGGGGATAGGTTGTGGGGTACTTTGCGGAGTGTGATAGGTGGTTTGTGAATATTGAGTAGGGAGATGCTGATTTTGAGGAAGGGTTGTATACTGGTGAGGTACGGGAGGATTTTGTGGGCGTTTGTTGGGTGTGTTTGGGTGGTTGATATCTGGGACATTCAGTGCGAGGGAGAGATTTGTCAAGTTACGGACCTGCTCAAGCTCACCCTGTAGTTCAAATATCTTCTGCTCAAGCCGTAAAAACAAATCATTTGGGGCTTGAGTGCCCCAACCATCGGAAGTTTCCACATTCTCAACATGTGCAGTGTTGTCTTTTCTGATGCCGTTCATATCATCCATTTTAGCTTTCCCTTTGCCTTTAGTATACTTGGAGGAGGAGAAAGTGGAGGGCCTCTGGATCTGGTATGATAAGCCGATGATGTCAGTATGCATGAACCAACCTTAGGGAATGTGAGTAATCAAAAAGAAAGAAAAACAAAAAGGTAACCAAGTCAGTAGGAGTTCTAAAAAAATGTTTGCAATATATAAACACATAGTGCGAGAAGTAAATTTGCGTCCTAATTTGGGAACCTCATTGTGCCCGAGGTAGGCCTAGCGACAAGTTGATTTGGAGAACTTCAGTGCCAATAATTGACTCATTTCATTAATGTAAAATTAGATGAATCTAAAACGACGCTAAATAAGATAAGTCACTAATGGCACATGACCTTATTTTTCACGACCCAATTTCGGAGTCGTGATGGCGCTTGTCGTGGAACCAGGCCAGCCACCTAACTATAACGGTTCTAGGTTCAGTTATCAGAGAAAATGCTCATTTTTAATAAATCCAAATCATTAATAGTGGAAATTCATAATTTGGAAACAATTTAAAACAAAATTTAAATACTACAACCTCGGATCCGGTGTCACACAGTCATGAGCTACTAATACATAAACAAAACCCAAAAGAAATGACCAACATAGTCTGAAAATCAATACGACAGGCAGAAAAGAAAGAGATGGCGAGATCACGCTCGCCAGCTCCTACCTCGTCAACTCCGATGAAACTACTGCGACTCACTGACCAGAGCTGGATCTCAATGTACCTGGATATGCACACAAGGTGCAGGGTATAACGTGAGAACACCAACTCAATAAGTAACGAAAACAACCTATGGGCTGAGAGGTAGTGACAAACTAAACCCCCGATAATTCGAACAACAGCATATAGTTTGAACATGACAGTAATAGAGTAGAAAGTAAGCGAAATGCACCGAGTTATGTCTGTAAACTTGGATAAGTTCGTGTAAATCATAAATGCTATGTATACAGTGTTCAAACTCTCATAAGGAAGTCCACTCAGTACTCGAATTGTCCATCGGGCCCAGGGAAACTCCATCCCAGTATATGGATAAACGTAGTGACATAGTCACTCAGTACTGAGGAAAAAAGCCAATCCAGCCCCACGGAGAAGATCCATCTCCGCAACAAGACACCACGGAGAAGATCCATCTCCGCAACAAGACACCACGGAGAAGATCCATCTCCGCAACATATCACTCGGACAAGATCCATGTCCAGGAACGATCCATCCCTCAATATCTGTGCGCTCACTGGGGGTGTAAAGACTCCAGAGGGGCTCCTATAATCCCATGCGCTATATCAAACCAACGAAGGTATGATTCAAGGATCGCTGCGATGTGCAGTCCGATCTCATAACTGTCTAAAAAATCCATCTCTAGGCCTCACTCAGTCAATACTTTCAAGTCTCACTCACAATGCTCTCAAATATGTATAATTCCGCCCAAACAATGATAATGGAGTATAACTGATAAATGCTGAGACTGAGGCATTAAGACGTATGCTACAACAGGACTGAGTGCATGATAGTAAATAACTACAGATAGAGACAACAACAATTGATCGTTTCAGTCTAAACACATTGGAATGAAGTCTTAGCAATTACACTTATCATGATTTCTAATATGTTCAAGGAAATCTCCGCCTTCGTAGTACAAGTATCAGTGTGAATCAAGCATTAGACAATGCCATGGGATGAGCCAAGCTACAAACATTTGGTGAACGCCCACATTCCCGTCACTTGGCAAGTGCGTCACCTTGATTAACATCAATTATCAGATAACTTGGAGTTTCGAACCCTCAGTTCCAAGGTTGAAGACGTACTTACCTCAAAGCCGGCTAAAACACTACTCCTTTGTGCCCTTGCCTCGAAATTTGACCTCTGAGCGCTCCAAATCTACCAACAATCAACTGTACATCATTATTATATGCTAAGAGGTGAATCCCAATCAAAATTTATCAAGAATACTCAAAAATCTCAAAATTGGCCAAACCCGACCCCGAGGCCCACGTCTCGAAATTCGGAAAAATTTACAAAACTGAAATTCTTAACTTCACCCGAGTCTACCCATGTCAAATTTACCAAAATTTCAACCACAATTACCCCTTCAAATCATAAAAAGAGTCTCCCAACTTTTCTTCCCATTTTTTCTCAATTTCTACTTTGATTCCACAAATTACATGGAAATAATAAATACTAATTCATGTAATTAGACCAAAAACGATCAAGGAATACTTACCACGAGACTCCCACTAAAAATATCTCCAAAATATCCCTTCTCCCGAGCTCTCTAATAGAACTTTGAAAAATGGCTAAAAACCCTCATTTTTGAACTTAAAGTTTCTGCCCAGCGATTTCCTTCTACGCGATCGCAAACATCCTGTCGCGATCGCGGAGAGTAATTCAACAGCCCCAGATTTTAACTCTACGCGATCGCGATTCAGCTTGGTCCAAACTCACGCGATCGCAATCCCCTTCACGCAATCGTGATGCACAGCAGCCACCTACCACACGTGCCTCAGAAACTCTACGCGATCGCGTACTCCCTCACGCCGATCGCACTGAACAACCTTCTCAGCCCACGCGATCGCGACCCATCTACTGCGATCGTGAACAACAACTTCGACCCCCACCTTGCTAAGCGTACGCGATCGCATGACTACTTATGCGATCGCGGAGGAGAAAACCAGATGAATAAAAACCCAGAAAATCTGCCAAGTCTTTAAGCCAAACGTTGGTCTGTTGACCACCCGAAACACACCCGAGGCCCTCGAGACCTCAACCAAACATACCAATACGTCCTAAATGATCATTCACACTTAGTCGAGCCTTCAAAACATCAAAAACAACATCAAAACTCCAAAAATTCATCGAATTCAAACCTATGAACATTGAAATTTCTAAATTCCACCAACGATGCCGAAGCTACCTGAAAAAACTTCGATTGACCTGAAAATTTGCAGACACATCAAAAATGACATTACGAACCTGTTTCAACTTTCGGAATTCCATGCCGACCTCGATAGCCTATTTTCCACTATCGACCGAAAATCGCCAAAAACTAACTTTCGCCAATTCAAGCCTAATTCTACACCAGACATCACAAAAATATTCCGAACACACTCCTAAATCCCAAATCACCTAACGAAGCTATTCGAACCATAAAATCAGCATTCCGAGGTCGTTTACCAATAAGTCAACTCTTAGTTGACTTTTCCCATTTTAAGGCTATTTTTAAAGGCTAAATGACTAAACTCTCACTACAACCATTTTGATTTCAAGCCTACCAACTCTAACACATCAATAACAATATAACCAATCTATAACAAGTACATAAAAGCAATTATAATGCAGGTTCTACGTAACGACCGACCGGAACGTTACATTCTCCCCCTCTTAAACAAACGTTTGTCCTCGAACGGGTCTAGAAATATACCTGGAGTCTCAAACAAGTGAGGATATATGCTCCGCATCTCCTGCTCGGTCTCCCAAGTAGCCTCCTCTACTGGCTGACCTCTCCACTGCACCTTCAGTGAAGTTATCTCTTTTGACCTCAATGTTCTGACCTCGCGAGCCAAGATAGCAACTGGTTCAACCTCATATGACATATCATCCTCGAGCTGAACTGTACTGAAGTCTAAGACATGAGACGGGTCACCAATATACTTCCGGAGCATCGACACATGGAATACTGGATGAACACTCGACAAGTTGGGTGGCAAAGCAAGTCTATAAGCCACATCTCCAAACTTCTGAAGCACCTCAAATGGACCAATGAATCAGGGACTAAGCTTTTCCCTCTTCCTGAACCTCATAACACCCTTCATGGGTGAAACCTTCAGCAGTACCTTATCACCCTCCATGAAGGACACATCCCTAACCTTCCGGTCTGCATAGCTTTTCTGTCTGGACTGAGCCGTGCGAAGTCGCTCCTGAATCAACTTCACCCTCTCCAATGCATCCTGAACCAAATCTGGGCCTAACAACCTAGCCTCACCGGGCTCAAACCAACCAACCGGAGATCTATACCTCCTACCATATAAAGCCTCATATGGCGCCATCTGAATACTAGATTGGTAGCTGTTATTATATGCAAACTCCGCTAGTGGCAGGAACTGATCCTACGAGCCACCAAAATCAATCACACAGGCACACAACATGTCCTTCAAGATCTGAATAGTCCTCTCTGATTGCCCGTCGGTCTAAGGATGGAATGCTGTGCTCAACTCTACCTGAGTACCCATACCACTTTGCATTGCCCTCCAAAACTGAGATGTGAACTGAGTACCTCTGTCGGAAATAATAGAAAATGGGACTCCATGCAACCGGACAATCTCCCTGATGTAGATACCAGCTAACCTCTCCGAAGTATAAGTAGTACTGACGGGAATGAAGTGCGCGAACTTGGTCAGTCGATCCACAATGACCCAAATAACATCAAATCCGTTCGAAGTCTGTGGAAGCCCAACTACAAAGTCCATGGTGATCCGCTCCCACTTCCACTTCGGAATGACTAACTTCTGAAGCAACCCACCTGGCCTCTAGTGCTCATACTTGACCTGCTGGCAGTTGAGGCACCGTGCTACATACTCCACAATATCTCTCTTCATCCACCTCCTCCAATACTGTTGTCTCATGTCCTGGTACATCTTCGCGGCACCCGGACGGAAGGAATACCGCGAGCTATGGGCCTCTGCCAATATCGACTCTCGAAGACCATCTACGTCGGGCACACAAATACGGCCTTTCATCCTCATAACCCTGTCATCATCAATAGTCACATCCCTGACATCACCTCGACGGACCTTGTCCTGAAGAACCAACAAATGACAGTCATCATACTAGCATGCTCTAATCTTATCATATAGAGAAGATCGGGGAGCCATGCTAGCTAACACCCGCGGAGGCTCTGAAAAATCCAATCTCACAAGCTGCCCCGCTAAGGCGTGAACATCACGTGCTAAGGGTCGCTCTGCTGCTGAAAGATAGGCCAAACTACCCAAACTCCCTGCTCGGCGACTCAAGGCGTCGGCCACCACATTGGCCTTCCCCGGATGATATAGAATAGTGAGGTCATAATCCTTAAGAAGATCCAATTATCTTCTCTGTTGCAAATTCAAATCTTTCTGTTTCAGCAGATACTGCAAACTGCGATGGTCAGTAAAAACTCACACTAAACCCCATATAAATAATGACGCCAAATCTTCAAAGCATGAATAATGACAACTAGCTCAAGATCGTGCACTGGATAGTTCTTCTCGTGCACCTTCAACTGTCTGGACGCGTAGGTAATCACCCTACCGTCCTGCATCAAAACCGCTCCCAAGCCAACTCTAGAAGCATCACAATAGACTGTGTAAGAACCCGAACAAGTAGGCAAAACTAATACCGGAGCTGTGGTCAATGCTGACTTGAGCTTCTGAAAGCTCTCCTCGCACTCATCGGACCATCTGAATGGAGCACCCTTCTGGGTCAATTTGGTCAGTGGTGAAGCAATAGAAGAGAATCCCTCCACAAAGCGACGGTAATAGCCCACCAACCCAAGGAAACTCCTAATATCTATAGCTGAGGACGGTCTGGGCCAACTCTGCACCGCCTCTATCTTCTTCGGGTCCACCTGAATACCTTCACTAGACACCACGTGCTCTTCCTGGCTACGAGAATACACCAGGATATCGTCAATGAACCCAATAACGAATGAATCAAGGTAAGGCTGAAACACGCTGTTCATCAAGTGCATGAACGCGGCTGGGGCATTGGTCATCCCAAAAGACATAACCAAAAACTCATAGTGACCGTCCTGAAAGCAGTCTTCAGAATATTAGAATCCCGAATCTTCAACTGGTGATACCCCGATCTCAAGTCAATCTTGGAGAACACCTTAGCTCCGTGAAGCTGGTCAAATAAGTCATCAATGCGAGGCAAAGGATACCGGTTCTTCACTGTAACCTTATTCAGCTGCCTGTAGTCAATGCACATGCGCATAGAACCATCCTTCTTCTTTACGAACAACACCGGTGCACCCCAGGGTGATACACTAGGCCGAATGAAACCCTTATCAAGGAGTTCCTGAAGTTCCCTTCAATTCCTTCAACTCTGCTGGGGCCATACGGTAAGGAGGAATAGAGATAGGCTGGGTATCTGGCAACAAGTCAATACCAAAATCAATGTCCTTGTCAGGTGGCATGCCTGGCAGGTCTGCAGGGAATACATCCGGAAACTCAAGGACCACAGGAACAGAATCAATAGAAGGAGCCTCACTACTAACATCCCTCACAAAGGCCAGATAAGTCTCACATCCCGTCCCAATCATACGCTGAGCCTTTAGATAGGAAATCACCCTACTAGGAGCATTCTCCACCGAACCTCTCCACTCAATTCTCGGCAATCCGGGCATGGCTAAGGGCACGGTCTTGGCATGACAGTCAAAAACAGCATGGCACGGAGATAGCCAATCCATGCCCAATATCACATCGAAGTCAACCATACTAAGCAATAATAAGTCTACACGGGTCTCCAAACCCCCAATAGATATAACACAAGACCGGTACACCCGATCCACAACAACAGTATCCCCCACCGGATTCGACACATGAACAGCTGAATTCAAAGACTCACGGGGCATATCCAAGAAATGTGCAAAATATGATGAAACATATGAATACGTAGAACCAGGATCAAACAATACCGAAGCATCTCGGTGACTGACAGAAATAATACATGTAATCACTGCATTTGAAGCTATGGCATCTGGTCTTGCCGGAAGTGCATAAAAACGGGCATTTCCTCCACCTGATCGACCTCCCCCTCTAGAGAGGCCTCGGACTGACTGACCCCCACCCCTGGCTGCCTGGGCGGGTGGTGTAGAAATTGGTGCTGAAGCTGGAGGCTGACTCCTCTGCTGATAAGAACTACCAGAAAGGCGGGGCAATACCACTTGATGTGACCTGGATTCCCACACTCGAAACAACCCCTTTCAGCAAAAGACGGTGTGGACTAAAGGGAACCCCTGGAACCAGAGTAGCTGCTAGAAGAGCCATGTGCTGAAGAACCCTGAACTGACTGTGGCCTGGATGAGCTCTGGGTTGGAAGTGCACTGAATGATGAACGGCCTAGATGAGAACTACGAGGGTCGTGTCCAAATGAAGTACCACTGTAAACTGGATGAGTTGGCTGAGGAGGTCTGAACGGAAGACCTCTGTTATACTGAGTCTGACCTCCAGAGTGAAAACCACCATAACTGCCAGATCCTCGAGGCCTCTTGGCCTCCTTCTCAACACGCTCCTAGCGGCGCACTGACTCAATCTCCCTAGCTATGTCAACTACCTCCTCAAAAGAAGCCCCAGATACCCTCTCCTTGGTCAGAAAGATCTGTAACTGATAAGTAAGACCATCAACAAACCTCCGGATCCTCTCTCTGTCTGTGGGAACTAGCTAGATGGCATGACGGGCTAACTCATAGAACCTCATCTCATACTGCGTCACGGTCATGTCTCCCTGACGCAACTGCTCGAACTCTCTGCGCAGCTCTTCTTTGCGAGACTGTGGTATATACTTCTCCAAAAAGAGAATGGAGAACTGGTGCCATGTAAGGGGCGCTGCATCAGCGGGTCTACGCCTCTCATAGGCCTCCCACCAAGCAAGTGCAGCTCCTGAGAATTGGAAAGTAGTAAATGGGACTCCACTGGCCTCTAGTATCCCTACTGTGCGTAGTATCCTCTGACACTTGTCCAAGAAGGACTGGGCATCCTAGCCCTCTGTACCACTAAAAGTCGGAGGCTGGAGTCTACTGAACCTATCCAACCTACGCTGCTCATTATCAGCTAAAGCTGGGACCACATAATCCTGTACCGGAGCAATAGGCTGCACTAGAACTGTCCCAGGTGTCTGAAGTCCCTGGGTGACCTGCTCAGGTGTCCGGGCAGCTGGAGTCTGAATGCCTCCCCTGGCCTGAGAAGTAGTAGCAGTAGTGGACATCACAACGGCCTGTGCCAAGCTGGTGCACACCGTCAAAATCTGAGCTAAGGTCTCCTGAAGACCCGGAATCACTATGGGCACTGCTGGTGCCTGAGCCTTCCCCGTTGGAATCTCAGCTGCCGGGACCTGATCCTGAGCAATGGGAGGGTCCACAGGTGCTGCCCCAACTGCTGTGCAGGCTGCACCCCTCCCTCTGACATGACCACGGCCACGGCGACCCCGGCCTCTGACTGGTCCTTCTGGTGTCTGATCACCTCTATTTGTAGCACGAGTCCTCACCATCTGTGAGAGAATGAAACAACAGAAGTTTAGTTCCAGGATTCAATAGAGTCGCACGACAAAATTCAAAGATGTGGACTTTTCCTAAGGGTTCTGTAGCCTCTCGATGATACGTACAGGCGTCTCTGTACCGATCCGCAATACTCTACTAAACCTGATCATGACTAGTGAGACCTATTCAACCTAGAGCTCTAATACCAACTTGTCACGACCAAATTTCGGAGTCGTTATGGCTCCTGTCGTGGAACCAGGCCAGCCACCTAACTATAACGGTTCTAGGTTCAGTTATCGGAGAAAATGCTCATTTTTAATAAATCCAAATCATTAATAGTGGAAATTCATAATTTGGAAACAATTTAAGGAAGGAAAACAAAGTTTAAATACTACAACCTCGGATCCGGTGTCACGCAGTCATGAGCGACTAATACATAAACAAAACCCAAAATAAATGACCAACACTCTGAAAATCAATACGACAGGTAGAAAAGAAAGAGATGACAAGATCACAGTCGCCAGCTGCTACCTCATCAACTCCGATGAAACTGCTGCGACTCACTGACCAGAGTTGGATCTCAATGTACCTGGATATGCACACAAGGTGCAGTGTATAACGTGAGTACACAAACTCAATAAGTAAAGAAAACAACCTATGGGCTGAGAGGTAGTGACAGACTAAACCCCCGATAATTCGAACAACAACATATAGTTTGAACATGACAGTAATAGAGTAGAAAGTAAGGGAAATGCACCGAGTTATGTCTGTAAACTTGCATAAGTTTGTGTAAATAAGAAATGCTATGTATACAGTGTTCAAACTCTCATAAGGAAGTCCACTCAGAACTCGAAATGGCCATCGGACCCAGGGAGAAGATCCATCTCCGGAACATATCACTCGGACAAGATCCATGTCCAGGGAAGATCCATCCCTCAATATCTGTGCGCTCACTAGGGGTGTAAAGACTCCGGAGGGGCTCCTATAATCCCATGCGCTATATCAAACCAACGAAGGTATGATTCAAGGATCGCTGCGATGTGCAGTCCGATCTCATAACTGTCTCAAAAATCCGGCTCTAGGCCTCACTCAGTCAATACTTTCAAGTCTCACTCACAATGCTCTCAAATATGTATAATTCAGCCCAAACAATGATAATGCAATATAACTAACAAATGCTGAGACTGAGGCATTAAGATGTATGCTACAACAGGACTGAGTGCATGATAGTAAATAACTACAGATAGAGACAACAACAATTGACCATTTCAGTATAAACACATTGGCCTGAAGCCTTAGCAATTACACTTATCATGATTTCTATTATGTTCAAGGAAATCTCCGTCTTCGTAGTACAAGTATCAGTGTGAATCAACCATTAGACAATGCCATGGGATGAGCCAGGATACAAACATTTGGTGAACGCCCGCATGCTCGTCACTTGGCAAGTGCGTCACCTTAATTAACATCAATTATCAAATAATTTGGGGTTTCGAACCCTCAGTTCCAAGGTTGAAGACGTTACTTACCTCAAAACCGGCTAAAACACTACTCTGCAGTACCCTTGCCTCAAAATTTGACCTCCGAGCGCTCCAAATCTACCATTAATCAAGTGTACATCATTATTATATGCTAAGAGGTGAATCCCAATCAAAATTTATCAAGAATACTAAAAAATCCCGAAATTGGCCAAACCTGACCCCCGGGCCCATGTCTCAGAATTCAGAAAAATGTAAAAAACTGAAATCCTTATCTTCACCCGAGTCTACCCATATCAAATTTACCAAAATCCAACCACAATTACCCCTTCAAATCATCAAAAGAGTCTCCCAACTTTTCTTCCCATTTTTCTCAATTTCTACTTTGATTCCATAAATTACATGGAAATAATCAATACTAATACGTGAAATTAGACCAAAAACGATCAAGGAATACTTACCACGAGACTCCCACTGAAAATATCTCCAAAATATCCCTTCTCCCGAGCTCTCTAATGGAGTTTTGAAAAATGGCTAAAAACCCTCGTTTTTGAACTTAAAGTTTCTACCCAGCGATTTCCTTCTACGCAATCGCAGACATCCTGTCGCGATCGCGGAGAGTAACTCAACAGCCCCAAATTTTAACTCTACGCGATCGCAACATCTCCCCCGCGATCGCGATTCAGCTTGGTCCAAACTCACGCGATCGCAATCCCCTTCACGCGATCGCGATGCACAATAACCTCCTACCACACGCGCCTAAGAAACTATACGCGATCGCACTGAACAACCTTCTCAGCCCACGCGATCGCGACCCATCTACTGCGATCGCGAAGAACAACTTCGACCCCAATCCTTGCTAAGCCTATGCGATCGCATGACTACTTATGCGATCGCGGATGAGAAAACCAGATGAAAAAAAAACAGAAAATCAGCCAAGTCTTTAAGCCAAACGTTGGTCCGTTGACCACCCGAAACACACCCGAGGCCCTCGGGACCTCAACCAAACATACCAATATGTCCTAAATTATCATTCAAACTTAGTCGAGCCTTCGAAACATCAGAAACAACATCAAAACTCCAAAAATTCATCGAATTCAAACCTATGAACATTGAAGTTTCTAAATTCCACCAACGATGCCGAAACTACCCAAAACAACTCCGATTGACCTGAAAATTTGTATAAACATCCAAAATGACATTACGAACCTGTTCCAATTTTTGGAATTCCATTCCGACCTCGATAGCCTATTTTTCACTGCCGACCGGAAATCGCCAAAAACTAACTTTCGCCAATTCAAGCCTAATTCTACACCAGACATCACAAAAATATTCCGAACACACTTCTAAGTCCCAAATCACCTAACGAAGCTATTCGAACCATAAAATCAGCATTCCAAGGTCGTTTATCAATAAGTCAACTCTTAGTTGACTTTTCCCATTTTATGGCTATTTTAAAGGATGAATGACTAAACTCTCACTACAACCATTCTGATTTCAATCCTACCAACTCAAACACATCAATAACAATATAACCAATCTATAACAAGTACATAAAAGCAATTATAATGCAGGTTCTACGTAACGACCGACCGGGACGTTACATTCTCCCTCTCTTAAACAAACGTTTGTCCTCGAACGGGTCTAGAAACATACCTGGAGTCTCAAACAAGTGAGGATATATGCTCCGCATCTCTCGCTCGGTCTCCCAAGTAGCCTCCTCGAACGGATATATGATCATAGGGAAACTGGTATATGTTTGCCCCTCGATTCCCTCCATTAAGGTTTTAGTTACCATGGCCAGTCTGGTGTGAATTATGTCCCCTCAAATTGGAAACACTATCATACCCAGGAAGCATACGATGAACACAAAAACCCTACGGTGAATACAACCTAAGGAAGTGATAGAGAATTCATCATGGAAGATACGCTAGGATTTTCTACGACCATATCATTCATAGAGGTAGTCAAAGGGTATGTAGGACTTCTTCGGGCACTCCAAATCGTCGTTCTGTTTCAAACCCATCATTTTTAGAAAACCCCTAGCGGTACGGTTTTCCGGCACCAATAAACCGGGACTGTCCCAAGGTAGTCCAGCGAATCCCCTTATTTCCTCCAAGAGAGGGGACATTTTTATGTTTCCAAAATGGAACACGAACCTTTCTCCGTCCCAGAACATAGTGGCATCTTCGATCATCATATTGTTCGATTGGATGTCCAATAAAGAAGGCAAATTTCCCAAGACTCTTTTCATATGTTTTTTATCACTTGATGAAAGATCTTCCCACCAATCCAGCGACAATGGTGGTATGCTACGGACCATACCAAACCTGGGGACTTCGTGCCTCATTTTCTGCAAAACAAATAAGGTTAGGCCCTTTCCCCCTCCAGATTCGAATATTTATATATCAGCGATTAGCATATTGGCACTAATTTCTCCAAATTAATGCACAGATTGTGGTTGTGTCCGTTGGGATTATGGAAACCCCGGTGGACTTTGAGACAAGGCTTTTCTTAAAGGGTTATTACGTGGACAACATATTAACCCTGGCTAGGTTTTACCATGATGCATGTACAATTAATTAGAGTAAGGTTTCTATAGAGGTCTAGACTGGTACCCTCAAGTGGACAACTTGAGGGGGTAAGGCACGGAACCGTCGACTGCACCACTGATCGACTAGTTTTACCGCAAATAAGCCTTTCCGAATTCAAAGGGGTGATATACAGGAAGAGCGCAAACACTCATCAAACGTTGTTATGGTGTTGATTACGCACGAGTGGAATATGATGTTGAGCATGATTTGTGCAACAGAAAATAGCACGTTGTCGCGTATTTGCATGTTGAAAAATGATAAATGTGGTATTTAATAATTGAAAAAGCGTTTAAGAAAGAAAACAAGGAGACAAGTAAGTTTTCATAGTAAAGAATAAGAGAAATCGTAAATGCTTAAAAATAGGCAAATAAATTCACATGAAGTGGGAAAGGGAAAGGGTGTGCAAGTATTAACGGAGCGAAGCATGCTTAAAGACTAATTCACAAAATTCAAGTTCGTTAAGTTAAGATCCTAAGGGTAGTCCCCAGCAGAGCCGCCATGCTGTCGCTCCCTCTTTTACTCGCGAAATCGGGTTTCGACATTTCCTAGACAACTCCCTTACTTTTGGGATGAGGTAAGAGATTTGAAGAGTCGCCACCTAGCGGATTAAGGTGCATTAGGGAACATTGAGCAGTTAACTCATAAAACTAGTTTGCATTACTAGAGATCGGGTAAGGGCTCAAAATTACCTTGAGGGGAAGGTGTTAAGCACCCCTCGAGGTCCACAAAGGTGGGTCCCGGCCGAACTTAATTAAGCGAATTAGTCTTAGAGGAAAATCAATTTAGACAAATGTACATTACTTTAAATGGGATTAAAGGGGTCCTAGGTTTTTTAGCCTATAGGATCTTTCCATGCAATACTTTGTAACTTCCCCAAGTTGGGGTTCTCATAGTATAAGTGCACGTGCCATCATTTCCATTACTACCCAATTACTATCTTTCAGTGGTTACCTAAGCGTTCTAAAAGCTTCTAACTCGTTCCTTATGCGGTCACTACCCGTCCCCTTACCTATGATCCTGGAGGTATTTAGGACCTCTATTTAGGGTGGTTCTAGACTGAGCTATGTTTCTCAAAATGAGAAAAGCTAAGCGACAAACAAAAATTCAGATAGGACTATCATGTAAAGAGAAAATAAGGGCTCATATTGACCTCCACAAGTAGACAACAAATGCACGCAATTGAATCAGCAAACTTTATTGATTTTAGAATCCTATAAGCAGGATATCTAGATGAGCAAAAAATAGAATATGAAGAAGCAGTTTGTTAAGGCAAGCATCGGGACCTAGAAATTTGCCTACTGATTTTATTGAGCTTTGAATCTAAGCACTTCCAGGCAGCAAAGTGTCACAATTTGAGGCTCAGAATCATTAATTATCTTACAGATTTGTCTAAGTGATAACCAGAACTGATTAACAGAATCCTATAGGCATGGTATCTACAACTGTTAATTATAGACCTATAACATGGTTTCTAAGTGAGTTACTGATTTTAACTCATAAAGACAGGTTTTATCCTTTTTAGAGCCTATATGCATGCTTTCTAATTTGCAGAATGGATTGAACTCCTATAGACATGATCTCTAAATGTTGACTTGATTTAAACCTCTATAAGCATGATTTCTAAGTTCATATACTGATTTCACCCTATAGGCAGGGGATCTACTAGTTTAAATCCTATAGACATGATTTCTAGGTTTTGAAACTGTTTCTTTTTTATTCCTATAGGCATTGTATCTAAGTTGAAACTAATTTTTTTTATTTTCCTATAGGCATGATATCTATTAATCACATATGGGCAGAATTTTAAGCAAATTGCCAGGAAAGTTCATTAATTCACACAAATAGGATCCTATATACATGATCACTAATGCACGTTGAGATTCGAAATATGTGTAGATCCTTTGAACATGGATTTCTAATTAAGAATTAACTGAAGACCTATAGGCAGTGTCTCCAATATGCCAAAAATGTGAAAATGCAGAGTCACAAATAGTTAGGAAAAAGAATCCTATAGGCGGGATCTCTAAACGAGTAGTAGCATTCACATAGTATACCAACACAATAAACCTATAGGCAAGATTTCTACCCGAGTATTAAACAAAAATATAGACCCTAAGCCCCAAATCTGTTTATTACAGAGATTATTACTGCCCAGAATGAATAAATTACATAACAGTATCCATTACACTATATGGAGCCTTAGCAGGCGCAATATAAACCTCGGAACCAGCCCTTCAATCATAGCATCTCTGAATCATAATGGGATCCATCCATGGCACATAAAATTAGGTTTTTGGCGTGTCAAAGTTGCAAGGACCTCAGGGACCCCGGGCAATGCGCACACCAGAACCTCATTTAGAAAAAACAATTCATAAAAGATTTGAAAACCAGCCCCAATGTTTCAGAGTTCGGAGGAGTCTCAAGGACCCTAGGCAGTTCTCACACTGGGGGTGGTAGGAACCTAAATAACAAAGAGTAGAAGTTTGAAAACTAGTACATAGAGGGTAAGGGGGATATGTTTAGAAAATAACATAATTTTCAGGAGCAAACAGATTCAGATTACAGGATTGCAAACAGAACTGCACCTAGAAACAAACAGAATTCATGTTCAGCACATGGTTCAAGCAGGTTGTCGTTTGTTTAGGCTAGATATTCATACCAGTATTCAAAGCAATCACAAAAGCAAGAACATTTGAATTAAACAGACATAATTGACCACATATTGATTACATGCTTGTCGTATCTAGCAAAGTTCAAAATTGACTTAGGAAGAGTTTCACATTATTGAGGATAACTAAGTTTAATAGAATCACTAAGTGGAATCATGTAGTCACATAGCAAACACAATCATGCTGAATATTGAAATAGACTAATTGAACAAAGCATATAGAACATAATAGAATACTAGGAGTTAAGGCATACCAGTCAAGAAGAAAGCAAATATGAATGCAATAGTAGTTAAAATTCAAGAGAATCTGGCATTGGCTTCCAGCTGGCCAAACAGTGCAGAAACCAGAATAGTAGAACAAAGGGAGAACTTAAGTTTTTCTTTTTTGTTGTTGAGAAAAACAGAGAGCTTTAGAGTTTTTAAGTTGTTCAGTGAAGAAGTTATAAAGTGTGTTTGAATCAGAACAAGGGAAGGGTTTTTATAGAATACAAATGAGTAAGACAAATAAGGTATGAAAATCAATTGCACACAAATAAGGTATGAAAATCAGTTAATCAATCAATTAAGGTCATCATGAATCAATTAATAGGACATAATCAAGTAAGTACCACTTGATTTGAGAAAAATCTCACACGGAATCAATCAGTAGCTAAGAATGGGGTTAAATAAAGTAAGAACTAATTCCAAAATCAATTAGGAGTTAGAACACAAAATTAGCCAGTAGCACGGGTACATAAATAAGGTAATAACAGAGAGTAGGGTTTTAGGTTTGGTATAATTAAAAAAGGAAGGTGGATTCTGGGCCGTTGATCTTCTGAGATCAACGGCCAGGATTAAATATAGGTGGGTCGGGTTATTGGACGGGTAGGGTAATGGGTCAGGGTTATGGGTTAAGGTAATTGGATTGGATAGGGTATTGGGTAAGTCCGAAAATTTTAATAAAAAGGGCTATATTTTAAATACCTACATAAATTAATAAAATAATTTATAAAAATAATTAATAATTGATGAAAAATGTTATTTGTATATGAAAATGATTTAAAATAATTACTTAAAATATTATAAAAATATAAAAAGTCATTTTTCGTGAAAATAAAGTAATTATGCATACATGGGCTATTATTGCAAAGTTATTGCAATTATAACCTAATGATGTAAATATAATTATGCATAAAATAATTAAAGCTTAATATAAATGGAAATGATAAAATTAAGCAATAAAATTATTATAAAATCGTTTGTGATGCAATTAGTTATAAAATGATTAAAAATTACAGAAAATTATGAAAAAATGTTAGTTGATGCTCATGCATTATTTTGAAAATATATATGTATTTTGAAAATATATGTGGGAAAAATTGGGTATCAACAGATATTCTATCTTACCCGTGTCATTCGTCATTGCCTGAGGAAGGAATCCTTCACCCTCTTCAATATTGGGTGAATCTTCTCCTCTATTTACATTTATTGTCATTTAATATTATTATTGCTTGCTCTCTTTACACAATATAACATCTGGTCACATTTACTGTCCATATCTCATTTTGAGTATATTGTTGCTCACGTTATTCGTTATAAACCTAGAATTATTAGCTCTAACTAGGATTGTCCCATATTGATAAATCATTAGTTAGTTTAACCAAGGATTAACTCATTTTTTGGTCGAACAATTTGGCGTCATTTGCGGGGACGTCCTAGTCAAAGTCTTAGTTTTTCTAGATAAAAAAAGCAACAACAACACAACACAAAATCTTGTTTTTTCCTGCGTGCATAGTCTAACATGGCAAGTAACGGAGAGGAAAGACTGAAAGCAATGGCAGGCCTTACTGCTAACCTCCTAAACACCATCAATGAGGTTACTGGAACAGACGAGGAGAATGTGACACCAAATGCTTCCCCTAGACGAAGTGGTTCACCCCTCCCTTATGGCAGCGTCACAACCTCACATGGAAAAGGGGTCTCTACGTCCACAATGGAAGAGGCACCACCATTAGTGAAAAAGCTACTAGAAGCATGGTTAACGAATACACTGACTAGCATAATTGACAAACCCTCCCAAAGGACGAGCATGGAGGATGTACGAGTTAGCGTCACATCATCGGCTGATGAGAAGCACGACCCTCCTCCTATAACAGGTATCACTCACACCGTTAATGATGCAGGTAATAACACCCTCACAGCTATTCTAAGAAAGATGGAGGAGATGGAGAACGAGAACAAATCACTCTGTAACCAAATGAAGGAAAACCAAGAAAGGGTAGACAAGATACAGGGCGCCCCAAAGCTTTTACTAAAACGGGACGTCGGCGGTTCGTGGAACAACCGTATAATGACGAGGCTTCACCACATGCTATACCTAAAATATTCAAAATTCCGCCGTACTTGAAGATAAACTATGGTACTATAGACCCTGAGGATCACGTGACCCACTACGTCCCTGCAGTGAAAGGAAACGACCTCGCCAAAGAACATGTGTCATCCATACTGGTGAAAAACCGGGGGAGCGCTGACGTGGTACTCAAAATTACCCGCGCGATCCATAGAAACATTTGAGGAAATGGTCGACAAGTTCGTCACCGCCTATGTCGGGCCTAAGAAAGTAGAGGCAAGGGTAAACGACATATTTGCCATTAAACAGTCACTCGGTGAGGGACTTAGAGATTTCCTTGCCCGATTCAACCGCGTGAGAATGAACCTTCCAAATGTATTGGAGGGAATGGCGATGGTAGCTTTCCAAAATGGGTTAAACAAGAGAGGTTCATGGGCAACCAGAAAATTATTAAGCCGACTCATGAAATACCCCTTACCACTTGGGACTAGATACATAATGCCTACTGTGCCGAGGTAAGAACTGAGGAGGAAGACTTGAACGGACCAACCCAACGGTTAACCTCGGTCCAAATGGAGTCAAGGAAAGACCGTAGAAATAATAATAGAAGAGAACTTGTGGGCCTCGCCCCAATCGTGAAAGACACCAGCCATATGCAGAACTGCCATCATGCTACCACCCCCCTCCCCGCCATGGTGACGGTCTATCCAGGCCACAAACAGGGACTCACCGAAACGAAATAGGTATGCCTCTATTGCTATCTGCTCACAATTTCTGTGTTTCTCCTTCAGAAATAGCCTACGCCCTGGAGAAGCTCGTCCCAAAGGTAAAATGGCCATAAAAGATGAAGTCCGATCCAAATTCTAGAAAGTCGAATGCCATCAATGAATTCCACTAGGAACAAGGTCACAAGACCAAGGACTGCATCGCTTTAAGGCAAGAGGTCGTGAACATGCTCCAACAAGGGCATTTGAGAGAACTGATGAGCGACCGAGGAAGGGAAAACTTCGCTCGAGGACGCGAACTACATCAAGGCCCGTCGAAGCCACCCTCCCCAACCCGAACCATCCAAATGATCATCAGTGGAGGCGACGACACATCAATCAATAACGTGAAGTTCACAACCACCCACAAGCTGAAACGATCAATCACCCATGAACGGTATAACGACCTCGAAGAAAGTATTATCTTCGTCGAGTCGGATACCCACTGTTTGAAATTTCCTCACTATGATGCTCTTGTTATCACTTTACGCATTTCAGATACTGATGTAAAATGCATTATGGTCGATGACGGAAGCGGCGTGTGCATTATCCACCCTTGATTCCTCGCACAAATGAGGCTCGAAGATAGGATAGTGCCACGCTGCATCACACTAACAGGTTTTAACAATACATTTGAGCGGACATCTGGGGAAATCACGCTACCCATTCTGGACGGAGGTGTCACTTTGGAAACTACATTCCACATTATGGATCAAGACACGACGTACAACGCCATCATAGTGTGGCCTTGGATACACGCCATGAGGGTCATCCCCTCCAGCTTATACCAAGTCATCAAGTTTCCCATACCGTGGAAAGTATTCAACATCCATGGCGAGAAATGCACGGCCCAAGAATGCTACCGCATCGCCTAAAACTGCACATGCACTCAGCAATTAAAGGGAGGCGCAGAAGCATGGCAATTAACGAGGTCGAGGTCGGATGTCGCCGAAGGGAAAGATCTCATCAAGGATCCCGAAGTCGTTGAGGCTGCATGGTCAACTGTGGAAGACCTCGACCCCGTGCAACTCGACAAAAGAGACCACGGCAAAAAGGCCTAAATCGGCCACAAACTCCAAGAACCAGGTAATATTTGTCAATTTTTAGCTGACAATGCGGACTTGTTTGCTTTTTCTCATGCAGATATGCCGGGCATCCCGAAGTAAATAGCTACACATAAATTGAATGTCGACCCATTCTACCCCCAATACGGCAATTTAGAAGAAAATTCAGTGTCGCGATAAATAATGTTGTCCGCGAAGAGGTGGAAAAATTGCTTGAAAATGGCTCTATTAGAGAGTCAAAATATCCCCAAAGGGTCGCCAACGTGGTCATGGTAAAAAAGAAAAATGAGAAACGGCGGATGTGCATAGACTTCACAAATCTGAACAAAGCATGCCCTAAAAACTCATTCCCATTGCCCCATATTAACCAGATCATCGACGCAACAGTCGGGCACGAGCTATTAAGTTTCCTAGACTCCTATTCAGGTTACAACCATATCTTCATGGAGAAGAAGACCAGAAAAAAATTACTTTCATCACCCATAAAGGGACGTATTGCTATAGAGTTATGCCATTCCGGTTGAAAAATGCAGGGGCGAAATACCAGAGGCTAGTAACTAAAATGTTCAAATAACAACTTGGCAAAACCATGGAGGTATATATAGAAGACATGTTAGTCAAGTCAAAAACAAAGGAAGACTACATCGACCATTTGAGGGAAGCCTTCGGCATACTCAGGCGGTACAACATGAAATTGAACCCCGAGAAATGCGCCTTTGCTGTAACCTCTAGAAAGTTCCTCGGCTTCTTAGTGTCCCAACGAAGCATCGAGGTCAATCCCGACCAATCAAGGCTATAGAGGGAATACTAGAGAACTTGACCAGTAAAAAGAAGGTACAAAAGCTAACCGACCATATAGCTGTCCTATCGAGGTTCATCTCACGGTCCTCTAATAGATGTCATAAAGTTTTCGGCGTACTCAAAAAAGATAATGGACTCCAGTGGAATTCCGAATGCCTCGACGCCCTAAAGGAGGTAAAGGCATACCTATCTTTGCCTCTGTTGCTTGCTAAGGAGGAACCCGGAGAATGCCTCATTATCTACCTGGTCGTGCCCGATGTTGTAGTAAGTGCAGTCCTGGTCTGAGAAAATAAAGGTACCCAATCTCTAATCTACTATATTAGCAAGACTTTGGTCGGTGCTGAAACGAGGTACCCCCACCTCAAGAAGCAAGCCCTAGATTTTGTCGTAGCTGAACGAAAGCTTAGACCTTATTTCCAGTGCCACCCCATCTCAATGGTCACGACCTTTCCTCTAAGGAGTATCCTGCACAAACCCAAGCTGTCGGGTAGGTTGGAAAAATGTGCCATAGAGTTGAGCGAGCACGATATAACCTATCAACCACGAACAACGATAAACTCGCAAGTAATTGCCGACTTCTTCGCCAAATTCAGTGCAAACATAATGCCCGAAGTCGAAAGGGAAGCCGCTAGTACTTCTCCCAAGATACACGACCTATGGATTCTGCGCACCGATGGCACCTCTAACGCGTCAGGATTTGGACGGGGCTCGTACTCGAGGTCCCAACAGGAGAGATAATTCACCAGTCCATACAGTGACCTGATATGACTAACAATGAGGCCGTGATTGCAGGGTTAAAGTTGTCACTCAAGTACGGAGCAGGACGAGTAGTCCTACGATGTGACTCATAACTCGTCGTCAATCAAGTCACAAGGACTTTCCAAATCAAGGAAAAAAGGCTACAAAAATACCTGGCTGAGATCTGCAAACTGCTACCCGAGTTTGACGAATTCAAGCTCGATAAAATACCTCGAGTGCAGAACATCGAGGCAGACGGCCTCAGCAAACTGGCGGTGGCCACTAAAAGCATAATCGAGGAAAGGAACGTGGTTACTCTCCTCCACTCGTCAATTGACCAAATTGACTTGGAACTTGCGCAACCGTAGTGTCGCATACCTGCAGGACGATATGCTCCTATACGACAATAAAAAGGACAAAAAACATCGAATGCAGGAAGCCAGGTATATCATCATCAATAATGACCTGTACAAAAGGACGTATGGCGGCCCTCTAGAAAAATGTTTAGGACCAAACCAGACATGGGGCGTCCTAGAAGAGGTCCATGAAGGTCAGTGCGGGGCTCACACCGGCAATCAAGCCCTAGTTAGATGCCTCATCCGAGCAGGCTGCTATTGGCTCACAATGAAAAATAAAGTTGCTGACTTTGTTAAAAAGTTCGAACCATGCCAAAAATATGGCCCCATGATCCACCAGGCGGGTGAGCACCTCCACTCAGTCACCTCGCCCTGCCCCTTCATCAAATGGGGAATGCATATCGTTGCCTCCACGCAAGACGAGGTAATGTGCGATTTCCTTTAGTTGTAACTGACTATTTTTCTAAGTGGGTGGAAGCAGGTGTGTTCTCTCAAGTACGCGAACAAGAAGTGATCGCCTTTATGTGGAGGAACATCATATGCCGCTTCAACATTCTTAAAGAAATCAGCTATGACAACGGGCCCCAATTCACAGGAAAGAAGGTCACTGAGTTCTTTGTAAAATGGCACATTAAAAGAATACTCTCCACGCCATATCACCCCGCAGGCAATGGACAAGCAGAATCCTCTAACAAGTCGATATTGAATATCATGAAGAAGAAGCTCGAGAACGCCAAGGGACTGTGGCCAGAGTTTCTGCCGGAAGTGCTATGGACATACAACACTACTCCAAAGACAAGCACAGGAGAAACGCCGTACTCACTAGTCTATGGAACTGACGCAATGATTAAAATGAGAATCGAGTCTAAGATATTCGAATGAGAGTGGGCCAAGCAACGATTAACGCAGAAGGCAAGACCTCGACGAGGCCGAAGAACGAAGAGACATGGCGTACATGAGAATAGTATCCCAAAAACAATAGGCAGAGTGGTACTATAACAAGAAAGCCAAGGTCAGGCCGCTCAAAGTCGAAGACTATGTACTCAAAGCCAAAACACAGGCGAGCAAGGATCCACGGGAAGGAAAACTGGGAACCATTTGGGAGGGCCCGTACAAAATCACGACGGCAGCAAGCAAAGAGTCGTTCCAACTAGAAACAATGGAAGGAAAGTTACTACCAAACAATTGGAATGTCACCCATCTAAAATACTTCAACTTCTAAGGACAAGGTGTTCTCCGAGTCGTACTCTTTTTCCCTTACCTGAGTTTTGTCCCAATTGGGTTTTCTCGGGGAGGTTTTTAACGAGGCGATGGAGGGGGCATCTTGAAGTTAAGTACAATTTCATCACACTACCTCCCAAATACTCCTCTAGGTCGGCCAATGAAGGGACTTGATAGGCTGGGACTTCTCCAATGTATGTATAAGCAAAACAAAAACATGTAAACTTCTCCAATATATGTATAAACAAAGAAAAGTATGAAAACACACGATTTTCACATATCTCCACCAAGTTCAAACATTACATCAATCGAAAAACTCACGTTCAACCTCGCTCGAACCAACTCGCATTCGACCCCGCTCGAATCAACTCGCATTCGACCCCGTTCGAAACAATCACGAGTAACATTCGACCTCGTTCGAATCAACTCGCATTCAACCTCGTTCAAATCAACACACATTCGACCTTGTTCAAATTAACTACGAGGAACATTCGACCTCGCTCAAATGTTCCGCACATAGACCTCGTAAAGAATCACATTCGACCACACTCGAATTCAACTCATGCTCATCCTAACTTGAGTCTATTTTACAAGTTAACTCGATTTGAGTTAATTACGGCGACATGGGACTTCACCCGAATTCAGTCAAAGGTATACTCGACCATGTTCGAGGTAGCACGTAATGACAAAATTCTTCTAAAGCAATCATTCAAAGAGAAATGTTAGAAGAACATTAAAAGATACGATAACGTACAAGAAAAAGGTTGTAATCATTCCATTCCCAAAAATATATTACAATGGGCCAAAAAGACGCCCACATAAAAAAAGAGAACACAAGGTACTACTCCACGCCGTCCCACCTTCATCGTCGTCGCCCTCTCCACCGTCTGGATACTCGTCATCGTACCAAGCGTGTTAAATAAAAAAACTAAGACGCTAAATTCATTTCCTATTTGATCCCTTTAAATTCCATATGGGAGTTGCAATCGGATCTATTCATTAAAAAGAATCGCACCGGCAGTCTGTTCGGGGTTCCAAACTCAACGATGGCAACTAAACACGAGGGTTGCGCTTGTTGCGAGACTTAACCCAATACCTTACAACACGAGTTGACGACAGCCATGCACCACCTATGTCCGCGTTCCCTCCTGCTCAATCCCGTCCAGCTCGTCCTCGCCACTATCCGCCCTCGGCATAGCAGGGGCGAAGCCATAGGCAACTCCAAATTCACGCGCCTTAACACGAGGACCCTCAAACTCAACCTCCATAACCCTATTAGCCGCCATCAAATCTCTAAAGATATCCAACTAGGCCTCAGTATGGATCCACTTTTCATATGAATCTCGCGGCACGTCAAGAAATGAGGAAGCACAAGAGGTGGACGGTCTAGCCAACAACTGCACCTTTTCGGCCTCAAGATTGGCGACCTTATCATTCAAATCGGAGACCTCCCCTTCAAGTCCGCCAATTCGCTCATCCAGCTGGGCTACCCTAAATGTGGTTGCCTCAGACTCACGCTCCCGTTCGGATTGACGGACACGAACGACCTCCTGCATCACTGCCACTTTGGCCAAACCTGCATTCCTGGCTTCATCGACCCTACCTAATTCTGATGTCGTATCAACCAGCTTGTCGTTAGGGTGTTGAATAGGGTCGAGCTTTGCTCAAGTTCTGCTCGCAAGGGTTCCAATTTGGTATGAAGATTTGTGCATTCCACTGCAACCCCCTACTCACCTCGAGCTCGTCCTCCCTGGCCCTAAGTGACCCCTCGATATCGCTCCCCCTTCGAATAACCCTCACAAGTTCTTCGTCTCTTTGCTTTAACTCATCTCTAAGAGCCTGGAAGTTGCCATCTGTGCCGAGCAGAAGACATAGTGCACGATGGTTGGAGCGGTACTCACGGTACTTCGACTCTATTTTCTTGAAAATAGCCTTTCTCCTCTCTTCTCGACGGGTGCACTCGATCTCCAAAATAAGGGTCTAGCAAAGAGAAAACAAGAGAAAAGCGTTAGTGAGAATAAAGGAGAAAAAGAGACAATACAAAGAGCACTAACCAGAACACTTACCTGCAGGGCCATCCCCGATATGCCCAACGAAAGGGCATCGTCGTCTAGCATCTGCATTGTCGACGCGTCGGCACGAGAACACAGCGGACCCAAATTAGGGACTACACTCTCCGTGCGCTTTAACATATCTACGTCGAGGGGGGTGATTATGTTCCGATTGGTCCCCTCCGTCTGCACCTCCACCCGGGTAAATTCTTTATTGAATACCCTGACCTCTTCAAGGTCGATGTTAGAATTGGATTCATAACTGTACAGGGCTACGTTCTTCCCCCTCACCTCGGCAGAAAAAAGGGCTGCCAGCATACCCAGGCGGCGATGGATCACTTGACGACACGACCTTAACCTCAACGGCCCCGTCATCTCTTGTCTCAATGGCCTCAGGCAGGTCGTCTATGTTCACATTCTCTGAAGGGGGCTGAATCTCAGTATACAAGGTTGCGCCACCCAGAGATGCAGCCGCAACCTGGTTGGGACCACCCACTGTTAACCCCTCGGTCCCCGTCACCTCATCGCTGAAATCTATCCTCCGCCTCTTTATCAACGGAGCTATTTCCTCTCCGCTTGGCGACGAATCATCCACCAAATATAAAACAGGAGGAGTGGGAACCCCCATCGATGGAGTTGTTGTACGATGGATATGGTCATGAGTAGCTGGAGTCGGGGAAGGAGTCATTGTTCGAGTAGGCCTGCCTACGACCCTTTGGAAACACCAGATTGGCAGAAGGCATGTATAGGGGAATTTTTCTTTGTTGAAGGCTTCCGACCTAATACAACGAAATTTAGTTTGAACAAAGGAGAAAAAAATAGGAAGAGGGGAAATCATGATTAACGCAGAATCAACAAAGGCCAAATCGAAGAATCACCAGTTGCAGAAGGCTTGCGACAAATTGTTTTGTGGAATGCCGACCACTCGTGAACCCCCACCGTGCAGGGAAAAATATGACTCACCCAGTCTTGGATATCGGCAACCAATGTGGGGGCCTCCCTTTCGGCTGCAAAAAGAAAAAGAAGATCAGTAAGGTCATCAACAAAACAAAACCAAACAAAATAAGAGATCAGTCGAAAGAGGTACTTACAAGCGAAATTCCACACTTCGAGGAATCCACTAGGATTCATCACCACATGCTCGATTTTGACGTAAAAAGAAGTGAAAATTGAAACCACGATTTGCTCTGTCGTTCATCTTCACGACCAATCCTTTGGTCCAACGATTGTGAAGATGCAGCATCGTACCTATGGGGAAGTTCGGTGCGAAGAGGTGTAGCAGGTGACAAAGTGAGACCCAACTATTGGCCAGCTCAGCGTACTTCGCCAACATCACGGACATTTTGCAGATATACGAAGAGAGTTGGGCCGGGCAGACCTGGTAATATCGGCAGAACTCCTCCACCAGTGGAGGAAGAGGAAGAGAGTAGCCTACCCGGAACAGGTAGGTGTAGAAGGAACAATACCCAGGTCAGTGGACTTGAACAACGTCGTTACCGCCTGGAACCAGGTCGATGTGGGCAGGAATATCGTACTTGGTTCTTAGTTCGGCCAAGCCAGACTCGTTCAGTTTGAAGAGTACTGATTCGGGTTCTTCTATCTCTGGTTTTGAGAAATCCGACATGGCTTTATCGTTACAAAAAATAACCTCGTCCACAGTAGGAATGGTGTCTTCATCGGCAACGACAACAATATCGTCCTCACGAGGAGGCATCCTCACTGAAAAGAGTGTTGTTTCAGACGAAACGTCAGAGGCATGAGAGGAGGTTTCCATCTTTGGTTAATCAAAGGTATTGAAAATGTGTTTTCAAGGAGAAGCAGCAATTGTAGAAATCGATCAAACCAAATATCGCGAAAACCATAAGCAAATTGAAACTAGAATGCAGGAAGAAGAAGAGTGTGATGAAAAGCGAAAGCTTAGAGAATGGGAGAATGTAAAGTTTGGCTTAAGGGGTTCTCCACTGGTATTTATAAGAGAACAAGCGCCCGAATCGAGACGCCAACCGTCAGTTACATAGGAATCAAAATGACAGAGGCACAAGAAATGATACAGCACGTTGGGGAGACGCGTAATGATGATGCCTACAGCGATGATGTCACCCTAGGCTGACGTCACAACAAGTCATGGTTCTTGAAGCGCCACGTTGCCACCTCGTACATATTCTTTCCCACTCAATCTCCTCCTTCTAAAATCCTAAGCACGACCGGCGATGTCCGCTCAGTGAGGTCAACCATAGGACGACCTCACTAAGCAGAGGAACTAAATGTATAGGTCAAAATAAGACTGACTAAGTCGTGCAGAGTTGGACGAGGAGAGTGACATGCAAATCATTAAGAGTGGTGTGGTCGTGGCCGATCAGTAATTTCATGAGTCGAACAACTCGACAACTGGTCGGGGTCAAGGTCGAGCAGTAGAGTTAGAAACAACGACTAGTTTTATATTGTGATCCACGGAGGGAATATTCCATCGAATATCATCTCTGTTTGTACTTTTAGGGTTCTTTGCGAATATCCCATATAAATAGAAAGAAAGAGGAGGAAAAAGGCATGTAAGATTCCATATGATAAGAACACTTGTAAAAGGATAAGCTCCCAGAGAAAATACAAAGAACTACTCTTTACCAAGATTCATCCTTTTTGTGAACTATTCTATTGGCATTTCCATCATATCCAAGAAAGTGCATGATGTTCTATCTTACCCATGTCATTCATCATTGTCAGAGGAAGGAATCCTTCACTCTCTTCAATATTGAGTGAATCTTCCCCTCTATTTACATTTATTACCATTTAATTTTATTTATTGCTTGCTCTCTTTACACAATATAACACCTGGTCACATTTATTGTCCATATCTCATTCTGAGTATACTGTTGTTCACGTTATTCGTTATAAACCTAGAATTATTAGCTCTAACTAGGATTGTCCTATATTGATAAATCATTAATTAGTTTAACCAGGAACTAACTCACTTTTTGGTCAAACATCCTGTTACACCCCATGTTTTCGTACGTGAGAGTACATCGTAAGCCAATTGATGTAAGCTCAG